>CAKALG010000582.1:0-14399 GCA_916700815.1 Helicolenus hilgendorfi | reverse complement strand
GGGGGCGACCACACGAATGTCGACACACAAAGTCATCTGAAAGAGAAGCGGCATGGCGGCCCTGTCCTGCAGGGTCCAGTGGTCCTCACAGCCATTTAATACTGCCTTAGTGTCTCCCAGGAAATGGCCTGATGCTGGAATGGGTGAAAGAAATGCAAAGTTTAAAGTTTAAATCGCACCGTAGAGCTGCACTGGAAGCAGAAGTAGTCTCAATTGTTTAGTTAAACCTGAGAGCCAAAGAACTTTTAATGTAAAAACACAACACTGCATATCATCTTCAGCTGATATAGAGAACTTGTTAGCAAACATTTGCATATTTACACATCCAGCACATACGGAGCAACATCATCGTTCATCATGTTTCTGGCCACCTGGTAAATTTTAGTCCAATATTCACTCCCTTTTTTGCTCCATTTTTGGTCTCCACCATCTCCTGAAGGCAATATCTGGCTCTTTAGCATTCACCAGCTAGTCGCTAACTTTGTTAAGATAAAAGATAAACTAATGGTATAATTCTCTGTGGGTTCATCAGTACAATTACACCTCGTCATTTGATCCATTATTAATATAAAAAATAATGATTAATGCCACTTTAAAAAATAGGGTTTAGTCAAGCCATTAATGCTAGCTAGCGTAGCTGACATTTAAGCTTCAACCGAGCTATAGTAGGCTAATACAGCTAATGCACAATGCTAAGCTAATAACCCAAACAACTCATTTTAATTACTGACAGAACAGTGATGGATTTGTCCATTTTGCCAAAATCAACAAAACTCTTGAATTGTTTCGTAGAGGCATGGAGATGTGGATTCTATTTTTTTCCAAATTACCCAACTAGCATTACAACATGGATTATTAATCCCTGGAGGAAATATGTGGTGGGTTGACACTAGGGTTGCCAACTGTCCTGTATTAGCTGGGACGTTCCGTACACTGGGCTAAATTGGTTTGGTTCACTCTTACAGATCCTAGATCTGATACAAAGTAGAAGATCATATCAGGGGTGAGATCCCCTGTCAACCAGTCACAGGCCCCCTTATGCGCATTAGTTGTGTAAAGCGTAAATGTGCCACTTCCTGCCAAAATAAAAGTGTTGGCAATGTCTGGTGTTGTTCAGTCGGTTTGGCGCATGCAAATATGGGCAAAACAGACGTGGTTTAAGCCCGTCAGTGGTGACTCGACGAAAGCTTTTCTGTAATTTATGCTGTCTGCAATTCTCAATAGACTCTTTCCACAGCAGACATTTTGACTTGTCATAGCAGGAAACACACAGATCAAACTGATAACATTAATGAAGATAAACTATTCCAGTGAACCAGCATGCACAATAGCAGAACCTCCCTTAAGTGGAATGCAGCCATCATTAATGTTATTCATTATTACACCTTGTGCTTTTCCTGCTGTGACATAAATGTCTGCTACGAAAAAGGTCTATTGAGGAGAGGATGACATAACTCAGCATGCTTCCACAGATATGCACAAGAAAGCCACACTAGCTAAAGGTGAAAGCAATATCGATGCATTCTTCGTGACATCTACAGCAGAAACTGACTGAATCGCAGCAAGGGAGGCCTCATACTATATGTGTACTATACGTTTAAACACAGACTCAGCTACAACAGCACCGACTGTTTTGTTAAACTCAACGGTGCTTTGTTTCATGACTCAAATGTTCTGAAGAAGATGCACTGAAAGCTGAGATGATAACAATGAATGTTTTATGACCAAAGACTATGCAGGATATTTTGGATGATGAGCCCGTGTATTTCTCAGTTGCCACTGCAAAGCCAAAAACAAGGGAAAATGTTTCCAGTGCACGTGAGATATTTCTCTGCGTCTGATGGAGTGCAGTGCAAGTTACTTGACTTGACAGTGAAGAAACTGCAAATGGCAAACACCAAGCTCTGATGAATCATCTGGAAAAGCATGCAGTGAATATTAGACACATCCCAGCATGCAGCAGATAATGCCACTGTCAACATTGGAAAACACCACTCTGTTTATTGAGCAGTGCCAACAATCGCTCTCTGAAAGCTCACATCATAATGCCTGCAAGAACGCCTGCCACCAGCTGTCAGTGGATATACAGTCACTTGTTTTAAAGATCTACAGCCAACTTGATCAACATGTTCATGCTTGTCTCTTTTGTCCTCAGTGTGCCATTTTCTCTCTGATGACCATTTAATGGTCGGACTCAAGAAACAGACGCAGCATACATAGCTGATCAAAAAAGAACTTCAGGTATCTGTGAACTGTGACTTGTCATGTAAGGACTTCTTTCTCGCTTAAATCAGTCGAGTACCAAAAAATATCGAGCGCCAGCCAGCGCTTGTTTGACCAATCCACCACCTCTCCCGCCTGCCATTAGCGGAGTGTTATGCTATTAATTCTACGTCACTTGCTCCGACCGTCGAATAACGCCGCGGGTGGGTTTACATTGGACTTAGTTGAAAGCCCGGTTCATCCCATACTGTTGCTAAAGGGTGCCGCTGTGCGTCGGTTTATGATGCAGAGGGGCACTTACCAAACGGCGGTATTTGAGAGTCAGAACAGGTTTCCTGGGCAGACTGCGCGGACCCCACCCGTTGAGAAGTGTACAAATATTTTCGTTTCATTATGAAAGTGTGACGAACCTACAGCAAGTGTGACGGACCTACAGCAATTAATGGGAAACAACAATTGCCTACAAACAATACTAATTACAATGCAAGTGTTGTCAGCATGTTTTGATGACTCATCCCCGAAAGCTAAATTAAAGGGTGGATCTTTCTGCATTCTGTTCCGTTTTTATCAAATGGAAACTCTGCCATCAGCAGTGACGTAGGTTCCCTGGATAATATGAACACTAGCACTAACTGCGTCAACGTTAGCTGTGCCAAGTTTGAAAATAATTGAAAGGGTTAGTTTGGATTTTTTTGAAGTGGGGTTGTATTTATACTCCCGCGTTCTGTGAGGTAAAATTACTGCATTTGTGAATGTAATCTGGTGGCTTTGAAGAGAGCGATGTAACGGCTGTCTGATGGCAAAGTAAAGCAGCTGTGGTTGGGAGCAGCAGAAATACATATTTAAGTCACCTAAAAAGAGTCCCACCTAAATAAAAACATCACTATATTTAGAATATTTTCACAGCTTTACCTCGCCATCAGACAGTGCTTTCCAACGGGTAACTGAAGTTATATCGCTGTCTTCAAAGCCACCAGACTCCATTGACAAAAAAAAGTCATTTTACCTCGCAGAACGCGGGAGTTGCTCGTCTACCACTACATAGATAGGTTAGGTAGTGTGTGTTATTGTGCGCCTTTCAAACTAACATGGCCTCCACACAGCAGTACATTGCTTGGATTCCTGTCTGCTTCTCAAAACTGGCAGCATGCCTGACCGCCATACTGTATGTGACATTAATACACTGACTATATAATGCACATGTAGCAGCGTCATCATGCAGAAACCTACGTCAGGTCACATGGGAAAACGTTTATAGAAGGGCTTGGGAAAAAAATCATTTTGATGCTAAAACATACGTACTTTGTCGAAATTTGAATGTACAGCTGGGAAGCTACAGAATGATATAAAAACCTTAAAAAACAAACAAACAATGGACCCGCCCTTTGTCTCTATCCATAGCCATACAACAAAGGACAACTGCAGGCACATGGCGGCTGGACTGATTGACTTAACCTTGTGCACTGCCCAAATTAGCCTATTTAGCCTAATTAATTCAATTTGTGCCCACAAATAAATCAAAGAGTTGGAACGATTTCATTATATTGAGGTAACAAATTATATCTTGTGCGGACGGTTAGTAGGCTAAATATTATAGTTAAGAGCTATCTTACCTTTGGTTGGAGTGGCGGCCAACAATGAAAGCCAGATGACAAGAAGGAACTGGTGTGTCCATCTCCACCATCCTCCATCAAAGCAAAGGTCATGCATCCTCCTGGGAACATAAGGTGACACAAATTCACAATAAATGACACATCTTCCTCTTGTTATGGTTATATTTTGGGTGTATTTGGCTCTGCATTGTTATTTGTGTCAGCTACTTCTCCATTACTCATTCATGGATGTCCCAAATTGCAAGCTTTGTGAGTGAGAACAACAACAATGTCCCAAATTTCTGAAATCGTCCCCCCTTCCGTGCAAGCTGCGTTTCTAGGTTGTAAAACTGATCACAGCGTCATTGTTTCCGTCGTGGGATTACACCTTAAATTTTCCTCAGCTGGTAAACTAAAACGGTCCAATATTATCTGTGGCTTTGTCTACACTCACGCTTTGACTGCAGGGCAGGAGTGGACACAGCTGACTGGGTTACACCACACCGCATTCACACCTTCATAAATTATAGGATGTCATTGCTGCATTGTGGTGTTTTTATGATATTGATAGGCTGCACGTCACGTTAGGCTTGTGAAATGTAGATAATAGATCAAGTACTTTATTACATGATGGCTCAAATATGCAAATAAAAAGCACCAGAGGACAGAAAATACTGACTTATTTGTCTTTGTTTCAGCTTACAATTATGTACCCTCATTGATAAAGCAGCTTTATTTATTTTTATTTTTAGTCATATAAAATTGATATGGAGAACTTGTTAGCTAACAGTTGTTTATTTACACATCCAGCATACAGAAAGCAACATTCACTGATTCAGAGTCGTGTTTCTGTACACTAGGCAAATGTAAGTCCAGTATTCACTCTCCTTTTAGCTCTGTTTGGGTCTCCACCAACTCCTGAGGGAAATATCTGGCTTTTTAGCTCCTAAATGTTCCACTATGTTCACCAGCTAGTTGCTACCTTTGACATTTGCCATTTAGTGCTGGAAAGGTATCAAAACACTTCAAATTTGTGGGCTGGAAAACCAAAACAACGCGCTTAAAAAAGCTAAAACGTTAAAGCCTATTAACTAGATAGTTGTTGAGATATTTTGATGCCTTTTACGTTGCTTATAACTTTTTGATGTATTGTTCGTGTAAACATATGATTAGCGCAGCTTTGATACCAGCCAAAACATTTTATAATTTAACTTATTCAATAGTACATGTATTCATTACTATTGTAGCGACCTACATGGAACAGCAGAGGAGTGGACTCCAGAAAATTGATTTGAACTTGAGTCAGACTGGTGTCACAAAGTTGATGACGTGCAACATGATTTGACAAAAGCAGAAAAAGACTTGCAACTCGACTCGGACTTTTAACACCAATGACTCGTGACATCACTTGGACTTCAGCTTTTTGACTTGAAAATACTTGATACCTTCCCCCCAAACAAGCCCAAAGATTAAAAAGAATTATATTATATAAAATGTGCTACGAATCAATTAATTTCCCTTCATTTTCCTGAATCAACTAAAGTTAATGCTATTTATTCCCAGTAAGTCAACACTTAATTCCCGTCACACTTGTTTTAAAAAACGTGTTTTAACAAATAAATACAAATTAAACAAATGTAATCACTGCTCAATATGTAAATAAGTCATCAGAGCCGTGATGTAAATCTTTACCCATGCGTCCACGCAAACCCAGACATACTGTATTACATACTTATATCACCCCATCGCCTCCCACTGCTATACAAAATTAACTACTATTTTGATCTCTAACGGTAAGTTAAAGTTAGACTTAGTGAGACAAAGTTAGGAAATTTGCACTTTTTTTGTATTTTATCATATTTTGTTGGACTTGTTACTTGTTGCTGTATGTATTTTATTAGATAGCACATTGAGTTTACCTGCAATAAAATGTACTATTTAAATAAAAATGTCTTGCCTTGTAGATGTGATGAATTAGCAATTTAGATTTTTTAAACAATATTTAAATTTGGATACACATTTTTTAGATTGTCGAAGACATAGTTCCCAGTCCTTTACTCTCTTCCTTTTAATTTTTTTTTTTTTTTAAAGTGACTAAAACCAAGCAGCTACTGTATAACTCATGTACTCACCGAATTATCATATCCTCAACTGCCCCTTCAGATATAAAAACAGTTGGCTCAGTTGTAATTATAATTATAAGATGCTTTCGTTATTACATACTGTTCCTTTCCTGTGAGGGCCTATTTTTAAACCTGCACAGTAATAAATAATACAACACATGCACATTCACGCACGTAAATGTTACGGTGCATGACCGATTCTACTGTTATACAGGGAGTGTCTGTAATTAAACCTCATTAATTATGTTGAAATGCAGGGTTTGCCCTTTGAAGTATGTACCATGAGGGTAATTGGGTTAAAAGTTATGCACGGATGCAATCATATCATTTGCTTTCTTTTTGTAATTGTATCTAATAATGTTGATTCTTCTCTCCACCGCACTGTTGCTTTGTTTTGTTGCCAGACTGATCTGATCTACACTTATCTGAAACCTTTGATACAAAATGGATTAAGAGATTAAAGCTTTTAGTGGGGATACATTGTTTACTCTGACACATGAGAAACAAATATAATATTACTAATACATGTTTATTCTTGGGGTAAAACAAGTGTAATTTAAAAATTCAAATTGTACAGTGCTGCTTAAAGAAACCTAAAGTGTCTCATCATACATGTTAAACTACATCTGTATTGGTCTGTTAGGATGTGATTATCATATATTCTGTGTGTCAGAAAAAGAAACCGCACCTGTTGAAGCCTCGAGGCTACACAGAAGAAGTTATTGTCATCCCAAATCTCAAGTTCCACCAGTCTGACTTTCTAACTCAAAACTCAAAACAGTGAAACAAAACAGTGTCGAGACACTTCAAGAACTGCTTGTATCAAACATCATATTGTATGCATCATCCACAAACTATGACAGCGTGTGGATGATGCATACAAAAAGAGGTTTATTCACATTTTCAGACAACATATTAAAATTACTATCAAGTTCTTTCTTGGTGTCCAAAGTTTGCAGAATGTTTTAACAATTTGAGTAAGGAATCTTTAATATTGCTTACCTGATGCTTTTCAAGTGCATGTGCAGAGTCTGTGTAGGGTTTACTGGTTTGAATGCATGTACGTATGCATGAGTCTCTCCGTCATTCCCATAATGTCATTCATCTGTCCCTCATGAGTCCAAAAACTGCCACTGTTAAAGTCCAAAGTGTCTTCTTCTCTTGTGTGGCTTCTTCTTCTTCTTCTCTGTCCTTAATGGCGCTCCCTCTTATGTTCAGTATCCACCTGTCACTTACACAAGAGCATCGTCTGTGGCATTAGGTGTGTGTGCGAGTGTGTCGAGGTGTGTTCAGGAAATCTGAATTTTTGAAATGCGAGGAGACAGTAGATCAAATAATAATGACACACCCCCAGAGAGGAGAAGGAGGAGGGAAGAGAGGGATAAAGATAATAAACATTGTTGTAACCATCTATCTACTGTATATCTATGTGTTTTTTTTCCTATCCCAGTATGACTGGAGGGCAGCAGCTGGTATTACAGGATGCAGGTCCAGACAGTTCCTGGACAGGGTATTAACCTTTATCTGGTGTGTGTGTGTGCGTCAGTAGAAAATGAGGTGTGTTTGCAGCAAATTGCAAAAACTTGCAAAAATTACACGCTAGGCTTAAGTATAAATTGTTAGATTCAGGTTGACAAACCGGTCGAACATCTTCCCTCTCTCTCTCTCACACACACACACACACACACACGCACTGACGGCTGGGCCGTGAATTTAAGGAATGGCATCTGACGTCAGACGTAAAATGAATCCAAACAACACAAGAGCAGCCTCAGGGCGTCACGGGTCTACCAATCTCAGTGTCTGTACTGTCTCTGTCTCTGTGTGTGTGTGTGTGTGTGTGTGTGTGTATGTGTGTGTTTTGTGGTGAGGAGGCATCTAGATAATTAAGTAGTTGCCCATTGGCCACAAGGGGGCAATAAAGACTATGGCGAATCTTTTTTTTTTCCCACTACAGATCAAGTGTCAGCCTTTGTTCATTTCTACAAAACAGCATCAGATCAGTGGAGCAGAGCAGAACTGCAGCACGTTACCGCTGCTCTTCAGTGACACAGCACTTTTTAGTGCGAGTTAGTTGTCAGTGTGTGTGTGAGAGCACAGTTCAAGCTCAAATCCCACCGGCAAGCTTTTCCCATCTCTTCTCTTTCCTGCAATTATTCGAACTGAAAACTCCTCGCAGCTACTCCGAGGGGGAGTTTAGAGCATCTGGACTGTCTTGTCTGAGTGTATTAGAGAGCTTTAAATATGTATATGTGATAATATATTCCCTCTACCTGTCTCTAGGGCCCTGTTTACAAACCGCATTAACATACGTCTTGGATGATCCAGTCACAAGTGGACAGCTCTAAGTACGTCAGTCCACCACCTGGCGTTAGAATGCGTCTCGAGTAACCCCTTGTGATTGGATCTCACATCCCCGCTCTACATGCAAATAAACATGTGCATCATTTCTGTCTGCAAAGACCAAAATGCGTAAGGAGGCAGCAATGCACTTCCCGTGCGTGGTCTGTCGGAAATTGAAAGAAAAAGAATCAAAAATCAAAACAATACAGACTGGGTCTATTTCTTTGGCGTGTTCCAGGCCAGGCTGGTCTCATACACCGTTCGTAGCCATACCTACGATAAGTAATGCACTTTAATTTGTGTACATCCCACAAAATCAATTCGTATGTAAGTCGCATAATTGTCAACCAGTAAATATAAAGAGCGGCAAACACGGTGTAGGGAGGAGGTCGGGGTGCATGGGTGCATCTAAAAATACTAGACTTTCACCCAGGAGACCGGCGTCCGTGTCCCGTGTGGAACCAGAAGTCAATGTGATTTATTTTTTATGTAACTTACTTAAGTAACACCACTTTCTTTGTTGCTTTAATCCAAACCACAATCTTTTCCTAAATCTAAGTAGTTTTGTTGCCTAATCCTAACCGAGTTGATATTTTCCTAAACCTAATTAGTTTTATTACGTAAGGTGCTGTAGTTGTTTCCTGGGAAGACGCAAGTTTATTTTGAAAAGACTGTATGCATGTAATGAGCGTAAATTGACACAAGTTGCTGGACATTCGTACAGAAACGAACAAAAAAGGAGGAATAACTTTTTCGTAAGATACAAACCGATACATACAAACCGTTACGTTGTCCAAACAAGATGTTTGGCGCACCCGTAATATATCTCTGTTGGGCTTTTCGAAACGTTCAGACATCATGGACAAAGCCAGCTTATGTAATTTGAGAACCAACTGGAGCTGAGAAAAAGGAGGAACAAAAGGAGAGCCGCAGCTTTGATGACCTATTTTCCTGTTACGTCCCTGGCGCCAGGGAACGCATCAGGATGCATGAGTGGTGACGCTATGAAAAATGTGTGGTCAAATGTGTCCCAGACCACCTTGGCAAGTGGTTTGAGTGACCGGATCACAATGCATCTTGGTGGTTGTTCTGCGCTGTCCCCTTGTGGTCCGATGCCCAAGACGCATTTTAAAACCAAGTGAGAACTATAGAAGTAGGCGGGGAATGAGTAGCCAGACAGTCCCGTGCAGAAACTTCACCTCTTGCGACATTGCGTTTCAGCATGACCTGAGTGTCCTGCCAAAAATCAAGAGGTGAGTGCGGCGGCGTTTTCTGCAGCATTTTACACCCATCATGTTTTTATAAAATGCAACTATGAACGTGTTGATTTTCACATAGTTAAGTCCGAGAACAAATCGGAAGAAATTGTACGACCAGCGAACAGGCTGAAAGAGAAAATTATGGTTGAGTTTTAGTTAAATGAGGTCAAAACTAAATAAAAACAAAAATGATCATTATCTAAATTGGGCCCTAAAGGAGGTCAACAAAGTAGGACTGAACTCAAAATACAGCAAACTGACCCCAAAAAGACTAAACTAACCTCCCTGAATGACAAATGGGGGGGGGAGCATATTCTGTCTGGCCAAAACCAATCAAATAAAAGAGGGGTGGAAAAAACACAATAACTACAAATGAACACTCGACAGTTTGCTACTAACTCAATATTAACTATGACAAAAACGAACAAAAGAACTTTAAACTTGCAAAATTAATTGCAAAAACAAAAGGCGTCTCTCCTCTAACCCCCCTTTGCTGTTGCAGGTGTTTGGTATAGTCCAGGGCACAGGTGTAGGCATTTAACACTGCTCACTGCTTCATAGACACCTTTTAGACTGGAAATGTTTACACAATTAAAGAGATTAGGATTATCAGAGATCAGTATGGAAAGTATTTTAGTGTATGAAGGTACTGGGGAGGGCGGAAGATACTGACTAATTAAACAAATATAGAACAAAGGGACATTGACGAGGACTAAAGGAGACAGTAATGTAACCTGAGGGATGCCAGCTGCATTAAACCCCAAAGGTCCCCAAGACCAGCAGCACTCAAAGTAACATAAGAATGATATTAATGCATTTCAAGAATGGCAGAATTTAAGCACTGACCATGAAAAATTGACTAAATGTGTGTACTTCATCTAGAAACAAGTGTGAATTTGCAATAGCTGTGACCACATACTGTATGTGAATGCATCCACACGTGCATGCATTCACACACAACATCACAAACCAAACCCAATCTCATGGGAAGGTATATAAATAGCACAACATTATAAGGACATTCCGTGTGTCATGAGAATGCATTTTAGCCTTTTTGAGTGTCCAATGTACGTTAGGCAACAAAACAAACAGACGTAGTTAGGTTTAGGAAAAACATTATGGTTTGGCTCAAAATAAGTATGTGAACTAAGTAAAATATGCATGGAAACACATCGCAAACATCACTAAAAACCACGTCCTTCCTTATCCTCATAAGAATTAACCAAAAAAAGAGACAAAACTCACACGATTAAACAAAAATGTTCTACGATAAATAAAACAAGCTGCCTGATACTTTTACAATCAACAGCAGAATAAAACATCAAGCAGACCACGTGGACATGTAGGCTAAACAATCTTTATACCATGCAATCGAAGCACGCACACACAACTACGTTACCCTGCAATCAGATTACCTCACTTTTCTCCACAACCCCTCACTGCAACTCATTCTCTCTCCCAACTCGTGGTCAGCGCCCCTTGGCATCAGAGACCGACACACGGGGCACCCCTCTTGCGTTACTTTTGGACGCACCAAGGACGTCGTGTCAATATCCGTTTGTTACATGCATAGAGTCCTTTCAAAATATACTTGTGTTTTCACAGGAAGTTAGGTTTAGGCAACACAACCACTTGGATAGGGTTAGGAAACGGCCAGGGTTGACGTTAACTTTACTGACTACTGACTCACGGGACTGACGGTATCAATGAGTTATGAAACTAACAAGTGACATGACAAAATAAGTCAATGTTACTGTTGGTTTCACATGGGACACGAACAGCAGTCTCCTGGTTGAAGGTCTTGTGTATGTTTGACCCATCACTTCCCCTCGCTACCAGCCTTAAACGGACTCTCATGCTATTAATACAGTAATTTGCTCCGACCGTCAATTAACGCAGCAGGTGGGTTAACATTGGAGTTAGTTTAAAGCCCAGTTCGTCACAAACTGTAGCTAAAGGGTACCTCCGTGGCGTCGGTTTCCAATGCCGAGGGGCGCTGCTGTTTGACGAGTTGGGAGTGAGAAGACCTAACGCATTTGCAGAAGCATTACGTGCTTGTAGATTTATTGTACATTCTGCAAATGTCAATTGTAGCCCTTTTTTTTCATCGGACATGCAACTCCACAGCTCTTTCATTGCTCTACCGTACCTGCGAACCTGAATAGCAATCGCAGAGGAAGTAGCAGTAAACTGGATTTGGATTGACGGCATGATTGAGCGTGGGAGGTGTTGGTGGTTTCTGGCACCCTCGTCATGTCCTGCGTTTCTACCCTGAGGGCTCAATCTGAGGTGTGAACCAATGGGCTGTTGGTTATGGAGAGAAAGGCAGTTTTATTTTGCAGAACGGGACTGTTGAACACCTCCTAGTGCAGCATTTCAAGAAGAAAGTTCACGCTTTCCAACAATCTACCAGAACATGCACCAGAGCAGTGCACCTTTATGTGTTGATTATATTTAGAGAGAACTGTATTCAGGACTGTAATTGTGTAACTACCATGTTGTTACAAAAGATGACGCAGCCAACAGTTAGCGGTACCTCCAGCTCGGAGGTCGTGCATGCGCTCTTAAGAAAAAACAATTGGCGGCGCTCATGGAAGGGAAGCTGGTGAGGGATCGTGCCGTTGTCTTACTGATGCTTGTGGCGCCTGCACACAGAGCCTCAACAATACTTTCATTCAGGCGAGTGTCAGAGAGGAGCACGGATTAACAATAGGAGGCACTCCCACACACGCAGACCTTCAACCACCGAGATGAATTCAGGAATAAAAAGGCAACAGGCTTCTTTCACTTCAGGGGGGGATGAATCGCAGGAGGTTGAAAGAGAACAATCCTTTCATTGAAAGCGATTTACGGATACAAGGAGGACAGAAGGAGAAACGGTAGCTTAGGTTTCCGACATTTCCTGATGAATACATTTCCTCTCAGGCCACATTATTCATCATCACATAAAGCTCCGTCTGATCGGACATTTACAGTGAAGAAAACGCATATCTGTATCCAGATTTTATGCGACAGTGGTGCATATTAAGTGTGCATTTTTACAGTAATGTGCTTTATGTTATTGTGTTTTTCTCATGAGGAGAGGTTTGAGGATTTACCACATGCAGCGGTTGGCGAAGGGCTGACTAATACATGTTGACAGTTAATACTATTTTTGGCTTAATGTTGACTGTTTCATCATGATGTTAAGGCCTACTGTACAAAGCACCAGGATAAGCCATGTTTGTATTGCATTATTGTACTGAAAAGAGGGAGATCTGACTGGCTTCAGGTTGGAACAAATATTATACTCGTCTGTCTTTGTGAGGGCTGGAATGAAACCTGGTCAGGCAAGGGTGGAAATGTCAGGTTAAAGCCTCGGTTATACTGTCCGCAATGATGGTCGCACGGACATCGTGACGAGGAAACGTTCGGATCTTTTATATAAATTCTCAAAGCTCCACAAAGTTCTCCATTTTCTCCACCCATCCACGTAGTAAATGTTAGATGGTGATGGTGTGAACAAACAGCCGAGAAGCTGCCGCACGGAAACCCCGCAAAGGGCCATCTCATGGTGTGATGTCACTCTGGCCAGACAGACACTCTCGACCCTCGCAGATGCGGCAAGCATAAATCGAGCTTAACCCAGCCCAAACGGTAAGCACTGAGAGCGTGAAGACTCGGGTGTTTGGTAGCATTGATTTGAGTGTAATGGGTAATGAGTAAAAAGGGTCCAGAACGCACTGAATTCACTTCCACAAAAACAGCTATCCCAAAACCTCGGCATATAACAACCACAAGGATCTGCATGCCGAGATACCGCTTAGGGGGATGTGAGAGCATATTTGTCTCTGAAATTTAAATGAGCTGACCCTTTCATTCCTACAGCAAGAATTGTGGTTTATGATTAACTAATTAAAAATGAATGAAAAGAAATGTAATGTTTTGTTTGCCCCTTGCACTGAAGACATGCTGATCCATGAACCCCAATATAATGGTATGCATCAACGTAGTTGCATCCTTAACTTTAGTATCTGATGTGGAATTACCTAAACACTATTATCCAAACCCGTTCCTTTTTTCAGATGTGCTGCAAGGGCTTAAATGGTAAAATATGCAATTTATGACTCATGATATTTAAGTTAACGCAAGTAACTCAAGGCAAATGTTGTAAAGTGTGACATCTAAAAGTATGTATATTTCCCCCATTACTATATTAAAACAACCCGCATCAAAGCCAAAACCACTTACACGCATGTTTTTCTTGATTTGACTTTATTTGTTCGGCATTAAAGTAGAAATACTCGAGTCATACAGATGATTGCCTCATGTCATTGTAGCTGTATTTGTGCAACTTGATATGGCGAACAGATAGCAGTAGCCAAACAGTGTGATCAGATCTAAAGCAACTTTTGGACATGTGAAAAAATGTGGCACTTCCTGTGTAATAACCCGTCACAGCCTGACAGGCCTGACCTCGGCTGATCCTCGACTTCGGATTGGCTGTTTGGGGAAAGAGCTCATTCACATGCCACACAGCAACTAGCAACAAGCAGGTAACCATGGATACACTGCATTGGAAACCCCTCTTTCTTTTCTACAGTAGCCTCCTGCTCTCCTTTACCGTTTCCTCTTGACCCTTTACCTCTATTTTTCATCCTATCTTTCTCTAGGTGACACTTTTCTTTTCACAAGGATCGCCATTCATGTCTGCAGAAGCATAGCGACTGGTCAGACTACAATGAAGCAATTCCCAGCCGGCAGTCACCATGGCAACCAAGGGGGGCAAAAAACAACATCATCCCATGCTCAGACGGTGGTGATCTGGTCGACCACTCGAGTGCTGTCGTTCATTTCGACGCACTCCACCTCCTGCCTCT
>CAKALG010000580.1:0-10484 GCA_916700815.1 Helicolenus hilgendorfi | reverse complement strand
GTACCCCGCTGTGTCAGCGTCGCTGAGGTCCCCGGGGACCGCCGGTACAATAACCTTTTATTTTGATGTTAATACAATGTGCCAGAATTCACGAATATGTAGGATATTACTACTGACATTCATGTAATATTACGTCACAAGGGCTGCTGTATCAGCCGCGTGTTTACTACGTGTTTATTTGCATATGGAGCGGGGAAGTGAGATGGATCACAAGTGGCCACTGAAGACGCACGTGGAGACGCATTCTAATGCCATGTGTGAACAGACGTACTTAAAGCTGTCCACTTGTGATCCAATCACTGAGGACGCATGTTAATAGCAGGTCTGAACGGGGCCTTAGACCTACATGTTAAGTCCTGACTGACGATGTCATCAAGGCCTCGAATATATCAGCTATATCCTTCACATTGCAGGCAGCTTGGAATGCATTTTACAGTGTAGTGAATAATGCACCGAATGCATAAATGTGAAGTATTGAGGCCAGTGTATTTTCAAACGTGATTATGGTAATCACCATTGTTACCCTTAATTGCAGCACAAAGGGCCAAAGTATACAGAATGAGCAGCGTGTTATTATAACAGTGATTATGGAAATTAACACAGAATTACAATCAAGCTCTGATTGTTTGCCGCACGCTTTGATCTGCCCGGTAGCTGTAGCATTCATATTTTTACATGTGGACACATCTAATCTACCGGTGTAGTGTGTGTTTCTGTGTGTTATGCAAAAAATTGTTGTTTGGTGGTCGAACCTTCAAGCTTCATATCCATAATGCGTTTGCATCCGTCTGTTTAAATGCGCAGAAACAGAGAATGATGCAGTGAAATTTGTATTTGTAACAGTATTTCCATAAAACTAATGTTCATGTAGGATTGCATAAGAGTGTGCCAGCATATGTGCTTTTGTATGTGTGTGTATGAATTAGTGATGCAGCTAACAGCCGTATTAATGGCGATATTGAGCCCCCCACACCCTCCAAAAAAAAAACAAAGGCCACAACGGGAGGAATAAAAAGCCTTCAGAGAACAATCATTACGAATCCAGCAATGAAAACACACCAGTGTGTGTGTGCCAATCCTCACTTCAGGTTCTCTGCATTATTCATTCGCTGACAGCAAAAACAAATATTAACATATCAAATATTAACATAAATTCCCACGAGACACTCATACCACTCCAGAACTAAAAAGGGCAATTTAATGCCACATTTGAAACTCAAGTTAAAGGAATGTATTTATGTCGGTACAGCGCGAGGTGTGGAGTGTTTCCATGGGTAAAACAGCGGAGAGATGATTTAACATGACATCGTTTGGTGATTTGCCTAAAGAGGCTAAATTCACCTTGAACTTAATTCAATTCATGCGCATTGCCGGGGACTTTCCAGTCATTTCTACGCTCACAGTACATTTATTCTATGTGAGTTAATACATATCTCAAAGCTAGAAAATGGGCCAAGATTCAAGTCAATTTCCTCATAATGAAAAAGATGCCTTTATTACTGTGCATATGTCACGGAAATAAAGGTTTTGATTTTCTCAAACTGCCATCATTACAATATTAAAACTTTCATTTGGGTGCTCAAACATGTCTTACTCTTTTTATAATGATAAAAAGATTGAATGAATTACTGTAGTACCTTTTAGTTTATTATGCTCAAAGACGTCTTTTATGTGATACTGTCTTGTCAGTCACGATGAGTAAAAGCCTATTTAAAAAAAAATCTAATTTCACATCATTAACGTGTTAAATGAACAATAAGATCAAACCTTTTTACATCTCTTTTGTGTCATTTTCCAAAACGCTGAGGCACAGGTCAGGTCTCTCGACTCTTGATACGATCACTAATTAACCAAGAAGCGGTTCAAAACAAGCTTTTTTCTGTGGTACAAAAACAATCCGTGATGGTAGTTATTAAAACATGTGCCGTCTTTTCCTTCCATTGTATGTGTCTCTGGCTCCGCTGGGATTTATTCTCTTAGTCTGCCGGTCTTTTTGTTCCCTCAATGATCATCAGGAGACATGACGACAAAAAAGAGGAGATGACCTTTTGCACCCTATTATTAAAACATTATAAGTATTCCTATTACACTCCGGGGGACATTTCTGAGACTTCTTGTCTCCACTTTGTCCGTCTCTTTATCAGTGTGTCTTCCCAGTATTGATCTACAGCTGCGTTGACTTGTACATGACTGCAATCAAACTCTGAAATATCTCATTTTTTAAGTCTTGATATGCGGCATGACTCCAGGGAGGCAATGTCAGTCTGTTTTCAACAGATATTTATATCAGAGGATGAATCCTACTGACTTTGTGACCATCTGACTTTTCCTCTAATATCACAATGAGGTTGACATTTATGGTTTTGTGTGAAATTACTCCTCAACTATTAGATGGACTGCCGTGCAATTTGGTGCAGACATTCATGTTCCACTCAGAATGGATTCTAATAACTTTTGATAAACCTCCAACTTCTTATCTACTGCTATGATCAGGTCAAACCGTAGCACTAACATTCCCATCAGCCTCAGCTGTACCTGGTACGTGGTTACTGCTAATTAGCAAATGTTAGCATGTTACCACGCTAAACCAAGATAGTGAACGTGGTTAACATTATATCTGCTTAACATCAACACGTTAGCGTTGTCACTGCTATGTTAGCATGCTGACGTTAGCATTTAGCTTGAAGCCCCGCTGTACCTAAGTATAGCCTCGCAGAGCTGCCAGCATGGCTGTAGTCTTGTTTAGTCACAAAGTAGGGCCGTCAATCAATTAAAGGTCCCATATTGCAAAAAAAAAACCTGCTTTATATTATAAAGCAGGTTTAAGTGTTGTATAAATACTGTTAAACTATCAAAATGCTCAATATACGGAGAAATACACACAGCCCGTATTCAGAAATTTTGCATTTGAAACAAGCCGTCAGGATTTCTGTACATTTGTGATGTCACATATATACAATATTTAGACCATTACGGGGTTTTAAGCGTAAACATTCTAAATGTGTCTCTGTTTATTTCCTGTTGCACTGGATGTGAATGACATTAGCTGACAAGAAGTAAACATGGACCCAAACTGTTGCCTAGCAACGTAATTCCGTTGCAATTCAATTGCAATTCCGTTAAAATGCACTAAAACAGAGCGTTTCAGACGGAGGGTAAATACAGGTATATTAAGGCAGACAGTATGAGGAAAATAAAGTTTTTTTTAACATTAAAGCATGTAAACATGTTATAGTAGAAACACAAAATACAAGTATGAACCTGAAAATTAGCATGATATGGGACCTTTAACATATTTAATCGTGATTAATCGCAAATTAATCACACATTTTTTTTAAATGTTCCTTAAAGGGAGATTTGTCAAGTATTTAATACTCTTATCAACATGGGAGTGGACAAATATGCTGCTTTATGCAAATGTATGCATATATTTATTATTGAAAATCAATAAACAACACAAAACAATGACAAATATTGTCCAGAAACCCTCACAGGTACTGCATTGTGCATAGAAAATATGAAAGATAAGAAAATTTGAAATAAGAACTCCACATTGGCCTGTGTATAGAACTGAATGGAAAATAAACTTTGTGTGATGATAACCAGGTAGCACAAGCAAAACTAACAGGTGGCAGGGAGATATTTAAATTGTTACTTGTAAAACATTTATGACCAGCATGCCTATGTTTCCTGTCAATCTGAAAAGATGTAAATTAACCAAGAGGAAGTTGACACCTGTGTTTGGTGGGACACCTGAGACTGTAGTGATTATAGCATAGACGTAGTTTATTCCCATGTGTAAATATAATCCCGCTAAATCACCTCTGGATATGAAATGCATTTTACAGTGTTGCCAGATGTAGAGGAAACCTGTCGAGTCTGCCTGTCAGTCTGTCTCCTCTTCTGCTGATATGTTACCGCCTCTCTTCTCTCCGTCTACCTCCATCTGCCTCGTCTACAGGGATCAAATCCACAGGTTTAATTGTCTTCTGCCCTTTGGACTTATCCACGCTCCCAAAACTGGCAGGGTGTCTCTGGGATTTTAGGAATCCTTTACCCTTTTAAAACATTCATTCATAGGGGCGATGTTTAAGCCACTGCGTGACATCCCCTGGACATCCGCAATATAGCTCAGCTTAATACATTATTTAATCCCTCCATTATGATAAGGATAACACAGGGAAGACGAACACAGAATAGTGAAAAAGGAGAGGGGGAGGAGAGGAAGTGAAAGCAAGAAAGCGAGGGCTCGACCTGACATGTTACTGGCTGCTGGTGTGATCCTCTTTGATAGCGACGGTGTAATGTTTGACCCCACTGGGATAAAGGAAAAGGCCAATATAGAGTTTTGGAGGTGGTGGGGGTTGAGTGAGAGTGGGAGGACTAGTGTTTGACTTGAGTTTGACCCCTTTCACACAGTAATTGGCTGCAGCCTTTTCTTACACAGAAGACATGGAGGTGGAAGGAATGTGATGGCAATAGGGAAAACAGCTATTGAGCAAAACAAAAAAGGGAAGCAAAATACAATAAGAGCGAGACTGCCGGGCATGAGAGGCGGGGAGGGAGAGACGCACAATGTTCATCTCCAGATTATTATGTTCTAAACATAAACTCCCTTCTTCTTTTTACTGTAATGGCCAGTTTAGACAGTCAGGCTGTCGGAGATCCTGAGAATGAGGCGATATTGGCTGTGCTTAGGCAGCAACAACGGTTTCTAAATAAAAATATGAGAGTATCGACTGAAAGAGGAGGGGACGATGAAGAAATAAGGGGAAAAAAAGAAGAGAAAGGTCTACACTGAATATAAAAGAGAAACAGTTAAAGGTGCTAAATACAAGAGTTGGAGCAGTTCTGTTGCCTCCACACGCTCTGGATATCATTTAGAGCACCTTTAACGATGGATACCATACTAATGAACAACCCTCAAACATATATGTACTCACTCGACATCTGGCCGAACACAAGCACACAACTCTTGACACCTAAACAGTGACAGACACTAAGCACCAAAGACTTTGCATTGCACTACACCCTCATTCACCTGACTGAAGCATTACCAAACTGCCCTTTTTACAGAAACGAATCACCTTACAATCCCAATCTAAAGGTGCGGTCCAGTTTCCTTGTTTTCCTTTTTAGTTTTACTTCAGTTTGGGTTCACGTTGACTTACAGTACTACAAACAAAGAATTGTGAACACAAGGTTACACAAGGTGAAGGTAAATCATGGGCATTTTGGTGACCTGCCGTCCTGCTTTGTCAGCGCATGAGGAAAACTAATTTTATTCCAGTGATTGACAGCCAGTCACATTGCACGTCACAGCATTTGAAAGCGTTAATTATCTCCTCTAATTGTAACAAAGGGCTCACGAAGAAATTGTTGTTTATGAGCATCGTTAGTTAAGTCTTCAACTTGACCTCATCAGTCATAAATAATGATGGGCAAATAAACGGAGGCTGTAAATGTGGCGTCTTGTTGGAATGTTTCCATCAAATAAAAGATTCTAGTCACTGTTTACTGTCCTTTTGATGAAGACCTGCTGTAAGACGTGGCCACAAGCACAACACATCTGTTTTAACCCGTTTTCTCTCCCTTACTATTTGGGTAAAGTCTCCACATCTATCTGCTGATGTTCTCACCTGTTACCATGGTAACCAAATTTCAGATCATTGATAACTACACAGGGCATAACTAACGTGAAAGGTGCCATGATCGGCAGACTCATTCAATAAATCTGTGTAGTTTAACTTCATACATGTCACACAACCTTGTGGTTGGTTTGAGTTCTCCCCACAACCGAACTCCACCAGCGTTGAGTTTAGAACACACAGGTCAAATCAATGAGAGAGAGCGGGGGGGATGGAGAAGGGTCAACATTGGTGTTTGCAAAGAAGG
Organism: Helicolenus hilgendorfi; assembly: GCA_916700815.1. Lineage (NCBI taxonomy): Eukaryota > Metazoa > Chordata > Actinopteri > Perciformes > Sebastidae > Helicolenus > Helicolenus hilgendorfi. The sequence goes on along the minus strand of CAKALG010000580.1, from coordinate 4,589 downwards.
AAAGAGAAAATTAAAGAAGCGTGAAAATGAAGGAAAGGCAGAAAATAGGCAGAAGGAGTTGAAGCTGGACAGCAGAGCGTAAAAAAGAAAAGCAAAGTAACAAAGAGAAACCGACAAAAGGGTGAGAATACGGAGATAATAGCAGAGAAAACAGCCTCGTGGTTCACAGCAAATTTAATCGATGCTAGGCCGGCATGCTGGAGTCGACAGGAGTCTGGCCTGCATCCATTCAACAGGGGTTTATTAGCCAATACATTAATACCACACGCGTACACGAGAATGTATATTGCTGAGGAAATTAAGAACGGGTAGGAACAAAAGAAAGGGATACAACAAAGGAGAATGTGGTTTGTGGTTTGTTATGACAAGTCAGTGTTTTGGATTCAGGTTTTTGCTTTTGTCTTAGTTTCACTGTCTCTCACACACATACACATAATAACTCACTTCAATAAATCACTTTACAAAATGAGCTCCAACAAGTGTCCACTGTGTGCGCACACACAAACCCTGGATCACGTGTCATAGACTCGCCTGTCCACCCGAGGATAGCGTGTCAGTGTCACATTTTTGCCTCGCCGAGGCGTCAATATTACACGCATGTATGAAAGTGCAGTACCAGCAGGGGGCAACAAAACCACTTACTCATGTCGAGGCAACAAAACCACTTAGTTATGTTTGGTAAAAACATAATGGTTGGCCTTAAAATAAGTACATAAACTAAGTACAATATGTGCGGAAACAACGTAACATCAGTACGGAAAACACGTCACAAACATCACTAACGTAACTTACAAAATAAAACACCGGTCTCCTGGTTGAAAGTCAAGGTCCAATGTTTGTTGGACCCATCCACCTCCACACCCGAAAGCGGTCTTTCTCAAATTTTATTTTACGTCACTAGCTCTAAGCGGAGCATTTCCACGCCGACGCATTTACATTGCAGTCAGTACAGACTACTCGGCATAGACTCACCAAAAACAAGAACGCCGTTCTTCCTGCACGCTGAATGCCTTGTGTCATTCATACGCCTGTAAACGATTGTTATCATCTTTCCTTTGACTTTTTTTTTTTTCTATTCTTAAGTTTGTTTTGGTCTTTAAAGTAAATGTTAAATACTCCACCTGTCCACATGCTCTGGTGGTTTGGTCTTGATCTTGAGAAAATCATTTCAGGTACAATAGAAATCACAGTAACTGATTTACCAATTACACTTATGTGTCATTGTAGGTCTTTCTGGTATGTGAATGTCCACTAATGTAAAGCTGAGTCATGCTTATGTAACCTCTGACATAACTGCTTTCTACATATTCCAACTTTACTTTCACACCAGGTACAAGTTCACTGATGGCGGCGGTTCAATTGAATTGAATTCAGTTTGACATTTTGCCGATATAAATAATAGCAGGACTTAATGAGGGCGGTGAGACAATTGCAGAGGTAGATGGAAGAGGAAGAAGTGTAAAAAAAAATGGAGAGGGAATGCAGAAATTTGAGAGCAAAGAGGGACGAGACGCAGAGAAGAAGAAAGACAGCGAGGCAAAAGAGGGAGATCGGCGAGCGGGCGAAGCGAGGAAAGCACTAGGAAACGAGACAGAAAGAGATACAGCATGGCGGAGAATGAGCAAGGGTGGCAAAGAGGAATGACAGAGATTGAGGGAGCGGGCGAGGAACACCACGTCAGGCGAATGAACAAGCGAGCGAGGAACGGAGGAGGAAGAGCGTTGAGAGGAGAAGACGTTGGCGGTGTACTGATTTCTCCTCCATTACATTCTGAAAAGAGAGAAACACGGGATGCACGGCAGAGATAAGAGGAAGTTGATTAAAGAGGCACTGCCAAAGAAAAGAGGGCCTGTATTTAGCATTCTCCTGGCACGGCGGAGGCTTATTTTCATGTCCTAGTTTGTCAAAATGAGAGGGAGCCAGAGGGTAACGGCAGAGGAGACACAGGCAGCGAGCGCACAGAGATAGTCATGTTACGTGATTGAGACAGAGAGGAGGGAACAAATGCAAAGCAGACTGAGGGAGTGAGATAGAGAGAATGAGAGAGCACTTCATCTAATTATCAAACCCTTAGCATCGTTCCTCTGCCACACTTCAAGGGACAAAGTGTAAAATCACATTGTTACGCACAGATGTTGACAATTACATAAGAAAAGACCCTAAAATAAGAGATATGCCGCTTTTCTTTTTTTTGCCTCGGTGGCATCTCATTTGTGATGACTATATCGAGTGTGGGGAAAACAGCACGGTGTGTGTGTGTGTGCGGTCCACAACCTGATTTTGATTAGAGTTGCGGGCGGAGAGAAGGTTTTCAGCCCGGGGTTCACATTAACCACATGTTGTATTTACTGTGAATAATCCTAGCTGCTGTCATTTGCTTGTAATTTCTGCTCTATCCAAATCTCTAGTCCCTTTTCTTGTTTCATCCTCTCCTGTCCTAACCCGGTCACCTAAAAAAAAAGTTGGATTAGCAACAGGTTTAAAGGGAATGTAACGTCTCCCTTTTTGCTTTTTTTCGATATAAAAAGGAAACTTTTATAAAGTATTTGCAAAATGTTCATTGCCAATGTGTTGCATTTTCCCCACCCTGCACAATCTGCTCCTGGAATGCTGGAAGTCAAGGAACAAATATTGCCAAAAAGTGAAAGTCAACTGTTTGTTCCATTGCAACATCAGCACCCAGCTGTAAAGCTACGCTTCCGCCATTTTGGACTGACAGCAACTTCCGAATGCCAGTAAAACGTCTACAAAGCCTACAAACGCCTACAAAGTACCGCACAAAAGTAAAAAAATAATAATTATATACTTTTGTCATATTCTTCCGAAATGGCCTGTGTTGATCAATAAATCATTCTAAATATAACAAGCGTTTTCAGTCCAAAATGGTGGCAGCGACTATTGTCAAAAAAAAAACACCAGAGTTTCGTCTCTTTGCTTCTATACTCTTCGGCTAAGTCGTAATGAACATCTTCAAGGTTATGTTTAGGCAACTCAACACCCTTACGAACAAAACTTGGTCAATACAGGCCTTTTCTTTTGTCTAACTAATTCCATGCAAAAGTGATTTTGTTCTACTTCCATCTAAAACCCTCATAATGTCTCTTATTAACTTCAAATGTGAATGTATTGGACATTTTTCTTTATTATTTTCAGGCTATTTGAAAATGAAGAAATATTTAATGTGAATGGTTGCATTCAATATTTACAATGGTTCAGACGTTCATGTAGAATTTATGGTCGCCTTGAACATTCCTGTTGAACTTATTAAAATTCTGGAGGTATCAGATTCAAAAGAACAGAAACTAGCCAGTGAAACCCATAGCTGACAGAAACTACCACAGCAAATCTTCTCTCCATGGAACCTTTACTCAGGTCAAATCATGCACTCATCTTTCTGACTTCACAGGGGTCAAGGGTCAACTGCTTGAATATTAATTAATCATGAAAGTATTAAACGAAACAAGTAACATTGGCTACTGGTTACAATAGTTTACAGCCTTTTTCCTTATTTTAACAGTCTGACACAACCCAACTTGATGATAACATGTTGCTTAAGCGTATACACATCTGTTTCGAAGAATAACCGAGGCTTAATGCCTAATACTTTTGCAGAAAAGCTCGCGCAGAGACACGCCGCATACTTCCTAAAAAATGTGACTACTAGAAGTTGGATCGGACATGTTACATGTCACAACAGCAACGACTTATTAATACCAAGCACAGGAGTTCCTCCTCTCCATCCAACTCTTTCATATTTTTTTTTCCAATCGTGTAGTTGTGTTGGGCCAAACTTATATGGAACTATTCAATCACGCCTATCAAATAAATCAAAGGCCGCCTGACAAAGGATTTAAAAAAAAAAAAAACGCAGCTCCAAATCAAAAAGAAATTACGTGCCACGTTCAATCCGCCGCAGTACTATGTATGCCTGGCGTGCACGAGAGGCGCCTGCCTTGAACCAGCCTGCACAGAACACACAAGTGCACAGCCGCAAGAGTATAAATCAGGCATAATATTGCCACGGACCAAGCAGAATAGCTTATTTTGTTTGTAGAGAACAGGACTGACCGCTAGATTCAACAACCAGTTCACGTGTTTGCCTCTCTTAAACCGTGGAGAAACAGGGCTAACCAAAACCACAATGTTTCTCTAACCATAACCGAGTGTTTCAGCAGCCTAACGTCAGGGGGACGCAGGACAAACGCTGCCCTTCAAGGTCCTCATCATGTAATCATCCACCCTCACGTCTGCGCTGCAGTGTGAGGATGTCACAACACAGTGTGTAGGAGATCACTTCTTCCGTCCTCGCCTCGTTTTGTTCTCTCCTCTCCCCTCTCTCTTTTCAAACCTCCCTCGCTTCCCCTCTCATCTCATCTCTTCTCCCACTTCCACTTCACTCCCCACCTCTCCTCTTCTATCATTGTCTCCCTTCCTTCCATTGCAGCAGCTCTTCTCTTCTCCTCCCCTGTTGCTCTCTGCTATCCTCTCCACCTCCCCTCTGCGCAGCCTGTAGGTGGCACAGAGGCATGGAAATTGGCACAGAGTGCACGAGAGTGAGCTGAAAAAGCCATTTCTGCTCTGCGGCCGTC
>CAKALG010000579.1:0-12102 GCA_916700815.1 Helicolenus hilgendorfi | reverse complement strand
CTCACAGATTCACACACTTGCCCCCCCATCTTCTTACCCAATGCCCCCTCTTACTGGTCCCACAACACACCTGGTTTCATTTAAAACTAAACCCCCGCAAAAGCCCCAAGCTCTCCCACCCTTTCCTCCCTCCTTTTTCCCATTTACCCCCCATCTATCTATACTTACCTCCCCCATCTTTTTTTTTTTTCCATAAAGCAACTAAAGCCCTCGCTCTCGTCCAATCTGACATGCAGGATATTTATAGCTGGGGAGAGAGAAGTTAATGGAATGTGGACAAAAATTAGAGAGTGGGAAAGAGAGAGTCGGAAAATTTGTCAGCTTATTCCTCAGAATAAACTGACGGCGCTTTCAGGGATAAAATAGAGAAAATAAATCATTATTCTTGACCAACTTTGCTGCTCTGCTTGTACATGACTAATCCATTACCGCACTTGGAATCATTTCCGTCAGTTTCTTGCAAAATTAGCAGTCTGCTATGTTGCAAACTGGTTAAGATGTTGCTTAACACACATTATTAGTTTAGGTCTGACTCAACATAAAGTCACATTTTAAGGTCACCCTTGTATTTCCCCACAAAGCCTCTTCAAAATTAAATGAGCAGCAGTCCCATTATTATAATTGCAGGCATCATTCCAGGATACTGTGAGAAATGTGACACCCATCACAAACTGACCGCATGCATTAAAGTTTACAACCGAATATTCTTTTATAGACATACTAATTTTGTATTTTTAGATGGCGCAATCATGCTATTTTTAACATTATGGGAGCAATTATTGTATTTTCCTCCTGTTTTTCCAAAGTAAATCTTTGGTTTAAAACATTTACTTAGCCTCAGATTGTTTATCTGTCCTGTCTTTCTGGGTGGCGGCAGAGATGGCAGCTGTCATTACAGGAGATGTTGTTAAAAATCACACTGACAACCCCCTAGGTGGACCAACTGTGCCCCCCTTATTCCCATGACCACACACAGACATCCAACACACTGGAGGAGGTAATATGCTAGTGGTATTTAAAATCTAAAACAGTTTAGACTGATGACGCAGTGCTTTACAAATCCACCATCTTCACTTTTGCGCTATGATTTGTATCTCTCTCTCATTGTCTCTAATCTCCATTTAACACTCACAACATCAGTGAATCTTGTCCCGGGAGTGGGTTAATGATAACAACTCTTCCAAATAACACGAAACAAAACAGAATGAAATTTTGATGTAAATATGTTCATTTTATTTACAAACCAAATTTACAGACACTGCAGGGACTCTGGGTGCAAACAGAGAGGCTGAGAAGCAGAATTCATCAACGCTGACGAAACGAACCCACGAACCAAAGGGCTAAGATAACGGCTTCAGCGAGGGGGGGGGAATAACAAACGAGAAACGAGGGCCGAGCAGCGAAGAAACTGCTTCAGTCGTGATACATTTTGAAGATACAGCTTTTGATGACGCCCATGTATCTGTCCCACACAACCTGATGTCTGAGGAGAGACAGAAAGAGAGAAAACTGTAAGTAAATGGAGCAAAGAGGTACTGTAAGTCTTGTGACAAACTATAATTGTGAAATCTGGGTGGAGACTAAATGAGGCAATATTTGTCCACTCAGTGTAATAGAGGAGGAGGGGGGTCTATGTTTCTTTCTATGAATATCTCTTTGTTAAGCATGTAGTGGTGCAGCGCTGTGTAAACCCTTAACTACATTCCAGAGTGTTTGCATGAGAAACAAGGTAACTACAGTTTAAGAAATCAGGGGCGAGATAGGGTGACTCCCACTGGTAGAACAGAGACGTCAATATTAGAGAGGATTTTAACTTTATGGTTAAGCAGCTTTAATGACTGCCAAAGTGTATATAATATTCTGTTTTTGCCAAAAGCTCTACAAAATCCTGACTGTATTTTTGGCATGGGTCGCCCCCTTGGGAATTGATAACCCTGGCAGAGTTGGAGCCGCACTCTATCTGATAATCTTCACAGAATAAAAACACATTAACTCACTTGAATGTGTCGAGTATGTGTGCAGAGTTGTTGTAGTGAGTGAGGTAGAGCCTCATGTCCGCAGCTGTCCATCGGTCTGAACGACACGGCTCAATAAACTGAGGGGGAAAAGGGAGGGGAGGAGACGTTACATCACACCGTCTCAAAGGCAGACTTTAAAACTGGCCTCAGGAAAATGGGTTGAATGATCTTTGCTTAAAAACACACAAAAATAGATTTTGTAGAAGTACACACCTTCTCCACAAGATCAATGAAGAAATCTCTGACATCTTTCGTGTTGGTTAACTTTGCGGCGATGTTGACGAGGCCTCTGGAAAGATTCTACAGGAAGAAGAAAATAATGACATTACTTTCACTCTAGAAGTTACTGACTGATTACATTTCGGATAGAATGAGGGTTTCATGCTTAATGCTTCTCACCTTGAAATTAGCCTCCATCTCATTAAAAGCTTTTGTCTTTCCTCTGAGAGCTGTACAGACCAAACTGAACAGAGCGAAGAGAATGGAAAAAGATAAATAGTCAAATAAGAGAGTGTGGATAAAAATTGTAATTAAAAGCCAGTAAAAAAAAAAACAGTTATCAGCAAAAATGTGTAGGTTCTTCTGTTACCTTTTGTGTTGATCCAGCAGATCTTTGTCAGTGATTAAAACCTTCAGTTCTTTCAGGTCTTGTAAAAACTCTTTATCAAGATCCACGTCCATGTCTTCCACCATGTTATCTACAAAGAAAACCAGAGTCAGACACCGTCAAATCAGTTCTTATAACTATTATCATTGCATATTCTTTTTCTTACAATTCTTATTGGACTCTGCCTAACCCAAATAAGAATTGTCACTTAACTAATTGGTAACTTACACATTTTAAATTAATCTTAATTCTAATGAGGATCTGCAAAACCTGAAGGACCTCTGGTGGTCAGTGGGCCTCACTGCTCTAAATGTTCCTTATCCATAATATAGACAGCATTACTCTTGTTCTTATGTGAGACATTTCTTTTAAGCCCGTTTTTATATTCTGTCTCAGTTTCAAATGGTTGTTTTTTTTCTATTTTTGCTGTTCTTGGATTTACCTCTAATGTTTTATCGGTCTGTAAGCCTCAAACTAAAACACATTAAGATAGTTTCAGATGATTAATATATGTTACATAAATGATTTAAATGTTAAACATGTCCCTTACATCTCAGATAAAAATGTCATCAACGGGCCAAAGGAAACAACAAGACCAATAACTCACCAACAGCCCCAACGGTCCAGTTGTTGATAAGCTGCCCAGCACAGAAAGCAAAGTCCTGGAATGTGAGATATTGCAGCTTTCTTTTCCCCGTCTCAAAGCGATTGTTAGCAAAGAAAACAATGGCAGCATAATCCCTGAAATAAGCAGAGGACGCATTACTGTATAGGAGCTAACAAAAAAAAACAAGATAATCAGATAGAACTTTGATGTTTTCACTAATTTTAATTAATGCTGGCCTTCTCAAGTGAGGTTTTGTTAGTTAGCTAAAAATACAAACCCATGTAGTAATTCATCATGAAAACTACAACAAAACAGATTATAACGCCATAACAATGCTTTGGAAAATAAACCTGAGGCAGGCTTGTACTCTGCTCTTCACACTGATTACCTCGCAAGCTTGTCAGAAAGAAGAAAGTGTTGACGTATGTTCTCCACCAGGGGTCCCTTCAACTCTTCCACAACTTTGAAAACACGTTTGAAGTTGTCAAACTGAAATTAAACACATGATACAGGAGATTTACTAAAATTACAACATGACTTGTATAAAACCTGCAGAAAAAATATATATTAGACCATTAAGGATGTTAATTTAAAATGTCAAAAGTGTCAGAAATTCAGTCACTAGAGCTCAAATTAAATTTAAAGCAACTACAATAAAGTTAGTTTGTTAATCAAGGCATCACATGCAATAGCCAGGACAAAATTGAAACAAATCACTCTGGTTTTACAACAAAAATGAGCAGTATCTTTTAAAACGGCTGCAAACTCCTCTGAATAGGTAGCACTGACAATTTAAAAAATGATAATACAGATGAACAGTCATTGCAGTGTTCAGAATGATCTCCACCTGTCGTCTGCAGCTCTTCAGTGTCACACCAGTCTTCGCGCCGATATCGTCCAAGTCTTTCTTGGTTCCTTTGGAGAGTTTCTTTCCCAGGACCTCACGAACAAATGCGTCATCGAAGGCGTAGTATCTAAACAAGGAAACACAGAGGCAAATAAGGAAACCTGTAGGAATATTTTCTCATTTACTATGTCAGGTAACCAGAATAAAGTAGTGGTGTTTAATGACAAATACATGCCATGGTAACATCTGCCTTGAGGAGAATAACGTAATTCAAGGAAGGGGCATATTTCAAAGATAGAAAAATACATCCTTGATTAAATATTGACAATGAATGTGGCATATATTTTCAGATCAGACACCACAAACACATCAAAAAATTGAAGGAGAATGAATGCACCTCTCTATGAGCATGGCTTGTCGATGAGGTGGGATCTGGAACAGTAGCTGGTTGCCTAGTTTGGATGGACTGTGCAGCAGACGCTCACACATCTGGAAAGTCCTGTACTGGTCCATGGTGTCACTCAGCAGAACATCTGCACTTGCCTCACACTCCTCCATCACTCCTCCGTCCATTCGTACCTTCACTGCGTCGTTCACTGTTGGATGAATCAGACAGGCTTGATGATCCAACCATGGCTGTAGTTATGTGTAATAACCTGTACTAACAAAGCTGCTGGTGTGGTTTGAATATACAGCAGCACTGAATTGCTACTCCGTCATTATACTTTACATTGGCTACTTCTAATGTGCAGGATGTGGATGTAAATGCTGCAATATGTGTGTAGCTCATTATAGGTTTCATTATGTGCTTTCCATTGCTGTAACACATTTAGCACATTAGCGGTTTCCAAACCCTTTCAAGGAACACAATGTCTATCACAACCCCTTGACATAGGTATTATATATTACTGTATTTTACAATTAAAAAAAACCCAAACAAACAGAGAAAAATCTGGAAAAAAAACAACTTGTGTGGCGGCAATTTGTTTTTTCTTTGTTTCCAATGTTTTTATGCATCTTACAACCCGTTAGATTTATCTTGTGATCGTTTGGGTGTTCCTGACCCCCAGATTGGGAACCACTGCATTTTCAATATTCATATTTTTTATTGGCACAAAAAGTACAATGAAGCAGTACAACTATAAAGAAATCAGTGCTTTACATGTTTGAAACAGTGTTTCCTAACCCCCACTGTTCCTCTTTGTAGTGATGGAGATAATGTGGTACACACGGAAAGTTTGGTAATGTACACATGGAATTACATTGAATAATCCCAGAGAAAGGAAAACAAAAATTAAATAAATAAACAAATAAATGGATAAAAGAAATAATAATAATAATAGTAAATATATCGGAAAGGAGTATATATACCTACACACACCTATACATACACATATAAATAATAATAAAACTGTGAACCACTGCATTTTGATTGTGTTTTTAACCAAACTCCAATAACTCCAACATTGTATGCATATTTGTAAGATAACGCCAACAAACCAGGACTCTGTAAAATCACCCCCTCCTCATCAGTATGTCCTCAGTGTGCTGGAGTACATTGTGACCCAGAGACCCATATATATATATACCTGTGTATCCATCCAACCAGAGCTGGTAGACCTCCTCATCCATGATAGTGGTGTTACCCACAAACACATCCAGTTCCATTGCCATCTGCGTGGAGGCAAAGAAGTGAAAGCAAGTAGGTCAGGATATGTTTAACACATGGATTTAACTTAAGTAGCCATCAACAACCAGCTGTTAGATTAGCTCAACACCATTTTAAGTACACATTATACCTTGTTTTGAGTGTTGTCCCAACCAGTACCAAGCACCACGTTACAATACAAGCTGAAATGCAAAGCAAACGGTTAACTTCTATTGGTTTAACTTAAATCTTTCCATTACATCCTATCCTAGCTGACTTCCTCCATTAGCCTCTTATGCTATCTGTGTTCGCAGCTTCAGCTGAGACTAAACTGACAACCAGACAACAGATCGATGGATTAAAGACCAAATTAAAATGACAGTATAATACAGTAATTGGCGCACGTGGTTTAAAACACGAACATATACCAGATAGCACCGTTACTGTGTGTTTCTATGTGAGCTAAATGTTAACAACAAATAGTCATGCTACGGGAACTTCCGGTTTCGTTACGTCACCGGAAAGGCTCTCTCCATGCACTGTACTGTAAATGTCTCTCATACATAAGTTATCTTCTCAGTTATCAGTTACCAGTTATCTGGTTATGTTGAACTTTTGTTATTGAATGTGTGCTGTTGTAGTGTTCCTGAGCGTTTTGATATTAGGTTTTAGATAAAATTATAATATATTGTTTAAGTGCAGATCAGAGGAAGTGTCACATACAGTAGCCTATAGCAGCTATGTATTAAGATAAGATAAGATGTTTTGCAGTGTACAGCAGCAAAGGGGATAGTGCAAAAAACAAGATGCATCAGCTAACACAGTAAAAAAAAGTTAAACAAAAGTGAAAAACAAAGTGTAACAAAATACGAACCATTTAAATAGAAGGAAGTATAAAAAATAGGAGCAGTATATACAGTATTGACAATAAACAGACTATTAACAAAATTGCATAAGTGGAAAATGAATTTGCACTGTGAGAATGAATGAAAGAAATTCCACCTGAAAATATCAGGTTATTGGTCTACTGGGAGCAGAGCTGGTTGTGGTCTATTGGGAGCAGAGCTGGTTGTGGTCTATTGGGGGCAGTGCTGGTTGTGGAATCTGACAGCTGCAGGAAGGAAGGACCTGCCATAGCGCTCCTTCACACACTTTGGGTGGAGCAGCCTGTCGCTGAAGGAGCTCTCAAGTGCTGAGATGGTGTCCTACATGGGTTGAGAGTCATTCTTCATCCTGGATGACAGCTTAGCCATCATCCTCCTCTCTTGTGCAGTATCCTACCAATAAAAGATGCAGTGTGTAGTAAACCAATTCAATTCAATTCAAACTTTATTGCAGACTCAAAGTCCAGATAAGAAAAAAGAAAAAACAACAACAATACATTACATATAATACATTACAATATAAGAAGCACTATAAAAAGTAATGATTAAAATATATTTAAAATATTAGTCTTAATATAAATATATACATACATCAATGCCTTACATATAAAGAACTATACCAGTGCCTCCGTAACTGTGATTGGTACCGTGTAGTGCTAAATCTGATGTTAGACAACCGCAAGATTATGTCATTCTCAGAGTGATTAAACTGGCATATAAATTTGTATATCAGATTTCTTAATACAGTTTAAAAAGTATTTATGCCTGCAGACACAAACATTTCACTTGCACTGGAACATCTCGGTCTTTTTAGTAATATTCTCTTTGCATCATTATATGCAACCTGAAGTCTCTGTAAACTCGCTTTTTATAGTTTGTCCACAAATGGGCTGTAAACAGTGGTGTACAATAATCAAAACCTGCATCCATGCGCAATTTATTAATTTTGTAGGCTATTAACACAGAGCCTGTTGGCCAGAATGCATTGTGGGATTATGTGTTTCCCTCAAAATTAGATTTTTTTTTTCCAAGTAACCTATTTGTATAAATTATTCCTTTATTCTGAAACTATCATAGCGGTGGAGCAATTTTATCTGTAGCTTCCGGTTATCGTCAGTCCCTCCCTCCCCTGTCGGAGCTTCTTTCTATGGCTCAGCATTCTAATTTATCTCATCTGCGTTCCTTTTCCGCGTGTTGTCGCCTCTTATTCGCTACATTAGAACACTAAACGTTCCAACGACCATAGCAACAGCGTAGCAACGATTCTGTGTGTTCGACTCAGACTGTATATGCATAGACTGCTGCTGGCTGTTCGGCTTGTTCCAGTTCATCAGTCACAGTAGAGCCGAAGCAGACGACTCTTGTCTTTTATGGGCAAAATGTGGCACAATTTCGAGACTAATATCGCCACCACAATTATGCATAATAATAATAATGATAATCATAATAATCATAATCATAATCATAATATGCCATAGTTTAACAGGGAATTTATGGCTGCAGACAAAATTGCAGTGTAGCCCAGTAATGGACCGCATTTTGTAGGTTTCTACAAGGAAATTAAATTGATTTTAAAGAGAGATAGTGCATACAGTAATTTGTCAGAACATCATCATCATCATATTTGCTGAATTGAAGTAGGCTATATTGACCTATAGGGTTGTTTCGTTTTATGAGGCTTCCCCTGTCTTCACTGTATCACCCCACTTTTAAACCCTTAACTAAGCTGAGGGTTGATGGCGTTCCTAGCAGCATGCCAATATGGGGCCTATAAGGCCTACCCTGAACCCGTGTTTAATCCATAGACTGTTGGCAGAAAGGCGCATGAGCATAATGCTGGCTGCTTGACACACAGAGGCAGAGAATCCGGCCTGCATATTTCTTGCCAGGCCAGCTTTACCCTTGAGTGGCAATGCAAGGTACAATGCAAGGAGAGGTTAACAAACCGAGGCCCCAAAATTGGGACCTTTCAATTTACAATATATATATATAGACCCAGGTCCTATCACTTAACACAAACATGCTGCCATTCATCTTAAATGAGAGACATCAATGGATAGAAGAAAATCTATTACAATGGATGATGATGTAAAGACTCAAAATTACCACAGCACATTTCAGCCAGGCAGTAGTCCATCATTGATCTCTGCCCTTCCATTTGTGCTCTTAAGTTATTTTAAAATGTGTCATATCAGAGATCTGTGTGAGCACAGGGCCTCTAGGCCTATGTGTGCTTTGCTTGCTGCGTGTACACAATCTGCTCTCTTTTCCTCCGGCGATTAATCTAAATAAATCCCTGCAAATCCCTCTCCTCACCCTCCCTTTCTGTGTTTCTGCATGTGTCCTTCAAAATCACAACATAAGGGAAAACGACTCGGTCAACATGTCTTTTTGTCGGATCTCTCGCTGCACATCAACACTCTCATTTCTAACCCCACATGACACCCTGATTCCATCCCCAGCTCCCCCTTGCTCGGTTAACACCCTACATTGTTATGGCCTCAGTGAAACAATGGAGGTGGGACAGAGGGCGGAAGGATGTGGCTGAATGCCTCAGCATAAACCCATGGAAAAAACCCTGCAGTCACACTTTCCGCCAATGTTCTTTGAAAAGAAATGAGTACAACCAGGAGTCACTCATGATACAATTGCATTGTACTGTACACCATTGAACTCCAAAGGCATGTAGGATCTCTCATGTTTTGCAAAGGTTTGGGGATAGTAAAGATCTGATCATGCATGTCTTTAGTTTTTGAGGATGAGATCATTCAGAAAACCCCAGAGGAAGTGGCTTCACACAGGTCTTTCCTACTCATTTCCTTTGTAAATTGTTCTTATCCATGCTGTTTTGATTTCATAGTAATGGTAAAAATATGTTTTTGAAACCAAATGGGGGCGCACAAGTTCCTCACTGAGCACATGGAGCAGCTCTTCACCTCACATCTTGATGTTTTTCATAATGTAGCTGAGATGGCCAGAGTCAGTTCAGCTGGATCACTGAGCTGTTCGATGCTATGTTGCCATTTATTACCATATGGTATGCGAAGAGCCGCTGTAAACATCAGAGGAAACCACAAATATGTCAGATTACTATCTAACCGACGTGTCAAAACAGCAGCAAGCATAAAAAGTGAGACTTCCGGCGAAAATCATTCAAAATAAAACAATTGTTGGTGAGGAACATGATTGCATTGAAACCTTAGTAAGACGCCATCATTTAAAGTAAAAAATGTAATTGATTTAAAAAGAGTTATTTTTATAAAACGGTCACTATATCCTGACAGTAGTGCATGAGACAGGTAATTTGAAAAAAATCATGTGCCTCTGTGTCCTTCAGTGGTCGTAATGACACCTGCAAGATTTCACAGATCGGAGGAAAACAACCAATCAGAGTCGAGCTGAAGGCTGCCATCTCTGAGCAGCTGTCAATTACTCACAAACTCCGATCAAACAATCAAACTAGGTAGCGCTGATCAAATATGAATCAATATTCTTTTACTGTAATGCCTATTTCTCGACTCAAATGTTTTCAGAAACATCTTGTAGTGTACCGTTTAGCTGTAAAATGGGAAAGTTTGTGACCAGTGACCAATTGTGAGATCAATTCAGGAAATACCAAGCACCGCTGACCAGACAGAGCACAGCCAATAGGAACGCTCTCTCTCTGAAATGACCTGTGATTGGCCAAAGTCTCTTGTCACAGGCTAGATTTTCTAAAGCCTGAAAACAGAGCCATGAGGAGGTGCAGAAGTCTAGTTTTCTCTCAGAACACTTGAATTATAATATGCTGAAAGGTGATTATGTTTTTTTTGCCCAATAATGACAGAAATATTCTGCCTATACTGACACTTTAATTAATCCAAAAATGATTGCCAGATTAACTGATAATGGAAATAGTCATTAGCTCTAATATTTCTCATTGGTAATGTGCTAAAAGTTGGATGATCATTCTTGTGGAAACCCAATATTGTTGTTAAATTGTGTTTTATCATTAGGTCCCGTTTGTTCAGATGGTTCCATATAAAAACTCACGGAAGCGGCTTTGTGCTGTGCTAAAATTACAATATGAATTGAAAGGTAACTGAAAGGTTATTGTACGTGTGTCTCCGTCTATTTCTTAAAAATGCCCACTTAAGCTATAGAGTCCAAGCATGTAGTTGACGCGTGTTTCAATAAAACTCCGTAGTCCATGTTCTTCGTTTAAATCACCACAGATATTTCTCTATTGTACAAATGGCTCTAACAGTTACAATGATTTTTTTTTTTTTTGCCCAATGATGCCAAAAACATTATGCCTACCGCAGGTTTAACATGCAATGCGTTCTCACTTCTTTCATTAAAATTTCACACAAGTTGGTGCTTTTATTCTGAAGGCTGTGCAGACATATTTCCGGTGATGCTGTATGCAGCTTGACGCGCAGCTAGTCTGCTCAGCGGAGTCACAGCCGTGAAAAGTGGCGGAGGCGGACATTGTTGTGGTAACAGTCCGGCCCTAGAGGATGAGCAGAGATGATGCACTCATTTTGAGCGGATAAAAAGAGCGAGATTGCATTTTTGATTTATTTTGTTTGTTTGTTTGTTTTTTTTTATCTAAAGAATGAATCGATTCTGAAAAGAAGCTGCTGTTGCACAGAACGGACTCTAGTCACCTACCAGGAGTTCATTCAGTCGAGCAGAGCAGAGAGGAGCTACATCCTGCTGAGACGATGCCAGCGACGTGAAAAAATCACAACATCTGCAGGGGTGTTGCATCCGAGGCTGCTGGATTAAGCCTCCGTGGATCGACCGGGCCTTTTGCACATTATAGGCCCACAGAAGAGCTCCTCAAGGCGGCTGTTGCTTTCATACTGCAAGAGGAGGTAAAATAAGGGCAGTTGTATTCCTGGAGGCCTCTGGAAGAACACAGCCTGCTGCTGAGAGGATGACAGATTGACATTAATGGAGGGGTTTGCGGTGCGTTTTCATACTCGACCTCATTAAGACATCAGAACACACACTGCAGGATCAGCACACATTAGGACCTTGAAGAAAAGCCATTTAAAAAAAAAAAAGAAAATCACATGTTTTTGTGCCATGATTTGGCCTCCTTGTGCTGTAATGATTGCATGATACATGACATCTGGAAAATATGCAGAGGAAGAGGATGTGATGTGTTGAGCATTGAAGCTACACATCTAAGCTCTTTTTAATATATATTCTCAGGTATATTCTAGGTTTAGTTTTTTTTTAATAATAGAAAAAAATGGGCAGCGAAGGTGAGATAATAAACAGAGAGCTGTCAAAGATGTCTGACGAGGATTTGCTGGCGTGCTCCAAAGAGGAGCTGGTGATCCGGCTGCGTAAAGAGGAGACGGAGAAGATCTCTGCTCTCATCCAGCGAGGACGGCTGATAAAGGAGGTGAACAAACAGCTGCAGGGACACCTCCTGGAGATCAGGGAGCTGAAAGTCATCAACCAGCGGCTGCAGGAGGAGAACGTGGAGCTGCGGGAC
>CAKALG010000578.1:0-15712 GCA_916700815.1 Helicolenus hilgendorfi | reverse complement strand
GTGTTTGTGGCCAAAGAGGAGTCTAAAGAGACGCCACCGGGCCAGCTGGCTGTGCAGTTGACGAGTGTGGCCATCGAGGGACTGACTGACGAGGAGCTGTCAGACAGCGGAGGGGAGGGAATGTACAGGGAGAGAGATGAGTTTGTCGTCAGGAATGAGGACATCGAAAACTTGAAGGTACGGCCTTGAAAATGAATACTCGTAGTTGAACATTCATTGTTTCATTTTCTCACACTGTAGCTGTTATTACATGCTGAAGCCTGTTCTGCACGGTGTCTTCTTGTGTTTGTGTCCAGGTGACAATGAGAGCGGGCAGTGAGCCTCCAGCCATCTGGAAAGTCCAGAAGGCTCTGCTGCAGAAATTTGTGCCTGAGTTGAGAGATGGAAAGAGAGTCTTCTCAGCCACCAACAGTGTAAGTAAAAGCAGTATGTAGGAGTATTCAACCGCTCAAATGATTTTTCTTTATTCTGCAGAAGGTAACATGTTGTTTTTCTTTGTGTGTGTAGTATCTTGGATACTTTGGTGATGCCAAGACCATGTACCAGAGGGTATATGTGAAGTTCTTGGACACAGTGAACAAAAGGGAGTACGTACGAGTTTGTAGTCGGAAGCCACGCTGCAAGCCTATGAACTCGCTAAGGTACGCTAAAAGTACTGACTGATGGAATTCATTTTCTTTTAACCTTTTCCACTCCACTCCTCTTTATCATATACCCATTTTTGTTTTTTTAAGGAGGTAAAGGGGGTCTTTAGAGGGAGATAGCAGGTCATCAGTAGATATCGAAGAGGTTAAACATTCAGTAGTGTAACTTTCTTTGTTCTGCCACCCAGGGGTGTTCAGGTGAAAACTTTGCTGGGTTTGACAGCCGCCCCTTCCTCAGTCTCCCAAAGCCAAAAGCCTCGACCCAAACAACTGAAGCCCAGGGCAGAGCCCCCACCGAAGAAGAGGAAGAAATGGAAGGAGGAGTTTTCACCTGCTGCCTCGGGATCATCTACAGAAGAGGGTGGTGACGATGACGGTGAAGAAGCCTTTTGACTTTTCTCATTAAATCTAGCTTGGATATAAGTTGATATGATTGTAGTCTAAATCTCTTCCCGCTCTCTCACTGCCTCTTCGTGATCTTTGATCTCTCACACACACACACACACACACACTCTCAGAGTTAAACCCTCCAGTGCCGTTTGCTTCACGGTTACTCAACACGCGAACCATGAAGGAGACATTCAGGAGCTTTGTGGAACTGCTCATCAGCATTGCCTTAGACGAAGATGTGATGACAGCACTTGAGAGGGCAAACGGTGAGTGAATTGACTTTTGACTTTGCTTAACCTTTTCCACTCAACCCCTCTTTTTCATGGACCCATATTTGTCTTTATTTAGGGGGGTACAGGAGGTATTTAGGGGGGAGATGGCAGCTCAGCAGTAGATGTCACATAGAAGTGGTGTATATCATCTGAAAGCTGCTGAAGATTAATTTGAGATGGAGCTCAGCAGTGTGTCAAGTTGTTCTAGTCATAAATCAGAAATAAAAAACAAATTAATTAATTAAAATATATTGTGAAAGTGTATAAGGGTTCAGAACATTAGTCTCAGCAAGAGTCTCAACTTTACAGTGATCCCCAATTTATGTTATTCCAAGACTGTTTAGGGACCCCAGTATGGTGAAATATTCAAATACAGGATTTTAGAATAGAAGAAAATAACACATTTATACTGCATGAAAAAAACTGCATGTTTTTTTGCCCCAAACTGCATGTGATTATCATAAAGTGGGTATGTCTGTAGATGGGAGACTCGTGGGTACCCGTAGAACCCATTTCCATTCACATATCTTGAGGTCACAGGTCAAGGGATCCCTTTGAAAATGGCCATCCCAGTTTTTCCTCGCCTAAATTTAGCGTAATTTTGAGGCGTTATTTACCGTACCAATGGATTCCCTAGGTTTTCTAGTTTCATATGATACCAATACCTTCACTCACACACACTAGCTCTAACACTGTTACATCCTCTGAAAAAAGTAAAGCTGGCTGATTGCGCCAGCGCCCTAAAGGAGTGGAAGAGGTTAAGCTACTGGATTAGTAAGGCCAAAAACTGAATGAAAAAATGTGAAAACAAGGGCCAGATGAGTCAGGTTGTAGAGTTCAGCTATTTTAACTTGTTGTTAACTTGTCTTGTTTCAGATGAGTTTCTGCTGCCACATATGAAAAGAGTGGATGGGATGATCACTGACAACAGGAAACGCCTGCTTCACAAACTACACATAGGGCAGGTCCTAAAGGTGGGTGTGACTTTGGCATTTTGTTTGTTTGAGCATAATTTTCACTCCAAAAGACTGAAAAGGCAAGCTTATAAACAAACCCTGAATCTATTTAGATGACGAAGAGAAAAGCAATGCAACAGGATTTTGACTGCCGGTGTATCTTCATCTACAAAACTGGTATGCCGCCATCTCGGACAACCCAAGTAACTCTCCTGTTCTGTGTCTTCAGACGGCTCTAGACAGCTTCCCAGAGATCTCCGTGGTGACTGAACTAAAGAAGGACGGGGAAACTCCTGCCTTTAAGGTGCGTCTCAGTGGGAAGGCCTACAACAAGAAAACCATGAAGCCCTACAAGATGCCGAACAAAGTGCCACAGGTAAGACGAAATAATCTCTGCTTTCCAAATCACATACTTTTGCTTTTTATTTTTAGTCCGTACTACAGCTGCCCTTACAGAGTACGTACTGTTGCATGCAGTATGAATACAATTTGGACATACTGCTCTGTCAATAACATTGCGTCTTGAACTTTGACCCTCTTGCTCATATATCCGCTGTGCAGAGGATTGTGGGTCAGAATAGCCAGGAAAGCATGCTGGCTTGCATACTGCAAAATGTGACCAGATGTAGACATCCTGGTGTTTTTAGCCTACGGCATTTGACATACTATGTATTGGGACATATTAAATCTTTATCTGACATACTAAATAGTATGGTAGTATGGGTACTGGAACGCACAGAATGTTTTCACTGTGCTCTCAATATATGTCCAGCAGAGGGCACAGTGTCACCATTTCCTGTTTCTCACTCATTCCTTTATTCTGTTGAGCACTGAAGCCGCTTCACTCTCATATGTCTCAAATATCCCTGAAAAGCATTGCTTTTGCTTGTTTCTCTTTCTAGGAGTATACAGTGGACCAGCAGAAAACTCAGTGGTTCTCTCTGTACCACTCTTTGCAGCATTACAAGTACCACACGTACCTCATGTGTAAGGACGAGGTGAGAGACGTTGTTGTAAACGTGTATGCTTGCTGTTCCAGCTTGTGTTGAATTTAGTGAGCTGTTTTCTGTGTAGGTGCTACGTCAGTGTATGTTTTACTCTCTGATGGGTCATATTTTTCAGGTTTAATTTCAGATGCTAATTATTCTGGTGAAACTTTGCTGTATTAAGCTCTTTTTCTGTTTGTGGTTCTGCTCTCCAGATCGCATCTATGCGGGTGCAGACAGGGGACCTGGGGCAGGAGGAGACGGTACAGAAGTGTATGCAGAACGGTGCTTGGGTAGAGGGGCTCTTCGATCGCTTCGGAGAGCTAATCAATCAAGTGCAGCAGGCCTGCCGGTGATCCAGCCTTCACAGGCTTGGTTTGAAACAAACAAACAAACTTTAAAACAACAAAGTCCAACCAACACTTAAAAACATGAGGATGCCTCTCAGCTCTAAATGGCAGCGGAGAAGGATGGAGTGAGTGTCTCCTTCCAGCCACAGAGAGATTTGAATCAGGGACCTGTCAGCTAACTTGCCTGAAAGACGTTTGTGGCCTACAAGTGGCAGCAGGTGAACAGCGGGACAGCAGTAAAGTTAATAGTCTGCGTCACTGCATCCCAGCAGAAAGCAGTAACTTGATCAACAGAGGACAAGGACTTCCGTTTTGGGAGCATTTTTGGAAGAATTCCACATAATGCTTCTCCTAGTCTTTGTAAGTTTTTGTAGTTACAAGCCCACTTTTTACGGGCCTTTTCATAGATTTATAATGATTTTTTTTAGTTAAATGCCAGATTATAACCAGTGAGTATGCACTAGATAGAAAGCAATCGGGATAGGAAGTAGAGCACAGCGAATAAAAATGCAGAAATCTGATTGCCTACAGTTATAACAAGCCTTCATCAATCATTTGAGGAGTAGGCTCACATACTGAGAAGTTGATTTATTGTATTAAAAAAAAAGAAAAAATCTATATATATTATGTATAACCGTAGTTATATACCGTTTGTAAAACATCCATTTTGTAATGGAGCGCCAACTTATATATAATGTACATTTTGTATAAAAGAACAGGGAGGTGGGAACTGCAGCGATTCTCTTAGTAGCGATATACTGTATCTATATTGTGGTTTAACTTTTGTGCTTCAAACACCCATTTGCTTATCAGATACAAGTCAGTGCCGTTACCGTACTGCTTTTTACGAATTTTGTTAATCAAATATTATGACCTTGACTTACCCGAGGGTAAAATGAAATAAATAAAAAGTTGTCTTTATACTTAACAGACATAGCCCACATTTTATGACAAATAGATATATATTTTTCACAAAAGTAAATATTGTTATGTTCTCATTACAATTTCTAAGACACTTTTACATTGTTTTTCACAGTTTTCCAAAATGGACTCTTTATAAGTCAGCTATCAATTTTATGCTATCAAATACAATCTTGATCTTTACAGATGCAGTTTGTAAATAAAGTGCCGCATGTATTAGATGTTTGCTTTGGTATGTTTTGTCTGAGGCGGTTAACACCTTCCAAATTATTTGGGGCGCTTGTGTGACGCTGTAACAGCGTAAAAGTACAATACTTTACACTTTATTAACAGGAGATTCTGAGTACAATCTGTAAGTGTCAATGAATTCCTCTGAGGTACTTTAACCTGGAGGACAGTTTGGGATTTTAGCAGTTACAGAGTTGGACTGTGTACCAAGGTTGTTTGGTACATAAAATTCGCTCCATTACACAGGATCTGATGATGGAGGAAGAGTGGGCGAAAGTGAGATTTTCCTCTTTCTGTTATGGTGTCAGTAACACCTCCAAAAGCCGTGACAGTGACTCCTGGTATCCCAGGAAAGTCCAATAAACACTGACCAGACCTTTGATTTCCTGGTTTGCTTCATATACTACTGACTAATACTAATTACAGCTTTGCTACTGGATCACAACTCAAACATTATCTGTCCTCAGCTCAGAGAGGTCAGTTAGTGTTTAACGTCACCTGCTTGTTGGGAGTGTGCCGTTAATATTGGCTCATATTCTTGAGGTGGGGAGGACATTGTCGTGATGCTCGCCCACCATGCTCTCATGACAAAACTATTCCCTGTGAATGGGTGGCTGACTTTGTGTCGTCTGAGAGGGTCTTGAGCCTGTTGAATAAAATATGATTGTCCAGCCACAATGCAAAATTACTGGCAGCCCCCTAAACAACAAAAGCGCCTCTGTGCTGCAGCGACGGCTCTCTGAGGAAAGCCACTGTCCTCTGTCCTTTTGGAGTTGCGGAGGACGGCCAGTCAGGCAAGCGTTTGAGATTCCAGCACGGGCACAACTGGTGGAGACAGTTACTGGATGTCTGCTCTCCAGATGAAAATCATATGAATTTTAATGCACTGCATTGTTCCATAATGTGGGAGACAGACTGAGAGGACCCTTGAGGCAGCGTGAGAAGGGCACAGTGACTGGATGACTTTGTGTTAGATAAAACTGCAAAATACTGCCTATTGGCTTTGGGAATGCCCTGTGGTAAAACTTAATGTACTGTGTGGTGATGGTGTAGCTTTAAAGCTGTTTTAACCAGTCACGTACACACTTGCTGAACATTTGCATCTGTGCATTTGGCAACTAAGTACATCAACTCAAGTACTGTACTCTTAAGTACAGTTTTAAAGTACTTTACTTGTTTGTTCCATTTTATAAGATAAGATAAGCCTTTATTAGTCCCACAGCAGGGAAATTTACAGTGTTACAGCAGCAAAGGGGACAGTGCAAACAAGATGCATCAGTAAAAACACATATATTAAATAATAAGTAAACAAAGATATAAATGAACAGTATAAAGCAAAATATATACAGATATAGTGGTAAAAATCATAGTAGACAGACATTATTGCACATGAAATGTTGATATTATACAGGATATGGATATTGCACATGAATGAGTGAATGGATGAATTATAAATTATTATAGGTTATTATTATTATGCTACCTTATACTCCTATTTCTTCAGGTTTTTCTTATTTGCTATTTCTTCTCCTTTCTACTTCAATTCAGAGGTAAATATTTGTTTTTACTCCATTACATTTATTTAACAGAACTTTTCATATTTTATTACTTTTACATTAAACACACTGTTTGATGATCTTCAAATTTAAACCAGCGGTTTCTAAACTTTGTGGCTTGTGATTCTTACACAAAACGGTCAGTGTCTAGTTGGAGCCTTTTGTCATGTTTCAGATGTCTTAGTTTCACCATTTTCTCCTCTAAACTTCTCAGATGGTTTCATTAAAATAATTGTTTGCAGATAAGAGCGGTAAAACTCTCAAATATTTAACAAAAAAGTCAAAGCTTAGAGAATATAAAAAAAAAAAATGAAAACAGATTTGTGTCTGAGAAGCTTGTTATGTTTTGCTTTTCTTTCCTACCTTGTTTTTCTCATGATGGGGTCTGACCCCTAGTTTAATGGGACCAATGGACTAAACTAACCCACTCGCTCCACCTCAACCAGCTACAACAGTAAAATGACACTCTGATTCTTCGGCTTTAACAATATTGTATCAGTCACAGGTCAGTTTTCTACAAAAGACTACTTGCTTTTGATACTTTAAGTATGTTTTGCTGCAAACACTTCTGTATTTTACCATAGTAGGATTTTAAATGTAGGGCTTTTACTTGTAATGAAGTAATTGTACATTGTGGTATTGCTATTTTTACTTAATTCTGAGTATCTGAGTACTTCCTCCACCACTGGCATGTGTTTTTTTTTTATTTTACATTGGATCCCTAAACAGAAACTTGCATATTTACTTATATTTTTAATGCCACCTCCTGGACAAAAAAACTCCTTTGTCATCATCATAACTGTAAACAAACTACGACTTGACTAACATTGCACGACTGATAAGTATGAAGGGGAAAGAAAAGGAAATATGCAGGCTTTCCGGGCACATGGAGAGAAGCAGGAGGGTAAATATTGCTTTGACCTTGTGCACTATAATTTCTGATTGTATTAACCAGAGTGCTCTCTCTCTTTCTCTGTCTGGTTTTCTGTGTTGGTGTAAAACATGTTTTCCTCTACAGCACTGACGTCAGCATTGTGGCAAGTTTACAAAATACCAGCACATCCGACTCTAATGCATTCGTTTGAAGAGTTGTAAAACCAGTTTGGCCCTCAACCAAAGCCATGCTCTGAGGTTACCTTTCATTTAAGGTGTGTTTTCTTTTATTCCCTTTCCTTGGACATGATGGCTGTATGAATATAAATCTCCACATCATCAACAGAAAGGTGAGTTTACCGACACATAAAGCACTTTAAAGCTATCACCACGTATCCCAAGCTTCCGTGAATTCAGAGATTGTTTCATGCCAGAAGCTGACATAATGCTTATGAGTCATCATTGTAGTTACAATGTCAAGTGCTATTGTTAAACAGATTTTTTTTCTGTCACATGAGCAAAGAGTGGGGTTTAGTTTTGTGACTGAATACAAACAAGATAAAATTCAGATATGATATCAGGCCATTTTTATTTCAGGGAAAGGAGGTTAGCTTTTAACTGGCATTAAAGCAATGGAAGTTTTATAGTCCTTATGATGGGTTGTTGGTTTTTTGAATAGTAGTGTGACATTTAATTGTTCTTGTTCCTGCATTTTGCCATCCACTTAAATGGTTCTGATTAAGATATTTTTCAACTCTGCTCTGCTGTGTTTTTTTTAATTATTATAATTTTTTAACTTTATTAGGCAGCACAAGGAGAGAGATGCAACAACGGTCACCAGCCAGACTCAAACCACGGATATTTTGCGATTCATGGTCAGCGTGTTAACCCCTGAAGGCTATGGGGGAGTCCCTACTTTATATTCCTAAAGGGGTACTCCATCAAGTTAGTACCGCATAAGGGATAATGTACAGCGAGCCGGTCATTGTTGTGAAATAAACCCTGACAGGGCGATGCGGCACCCTGAGGCGAAGCGGAGCTGTCGGGGTTTATTTCACAACAATGACCCGCCAGCTGTACATTATCCCGCTTATTACACGATTACTTACTTAAGAAATCAATAATTTGACAAAAAAAATGGTCCGCCAGAGACCGACATCCGAACTGCCCCTATAGCAACGGTCTGTTATATATAGCAACGGTCTATTATAAAGAAATAACAGACTGTAGAACGCCGTGATTGACCAATCAGATACAAGTATTCAACAGAGCTGTGTAATGCACGGGATAATGTACAGCAAACCGGTCATTGTGTAATAAACCCTGACAGGAGCAATGCAAGACCGGCTTCGCGTCGGGATGCCGCATCACCCGATCAGGGTTTATTTCCCAATAATGACCGGCTTGCTGTATATTATCACACATATTACACAGCTTTGTTGAATACTCGATTCTGTTTGGCCGTACAATTCAAGAAAGCTGTGTAATAAAGAAGTTTATTACAATATAACGTAATATAATATATAATTAATATAAAGTTGGTGGACTCACAAGAGACAGATTGATGTAGCTGAGATATCCCGACATTTATTTCTTAGTGTGGCTCAAGATCCAAAAACACTGGATCCTACATTTCCATAATGCAACTTTATCATCTGTCAGCCTCCTAAATGCCCACTTCTTTCAAACCCTGACACCTCCAGTTTGTAAAGCAGGCAAGTCTTAAACCAAAGCCATTTTTCAACTTTTAAAAAGCTTCCTCCAAAACCACAGATGATATTGTCCTACAACTGTTTACATGGACTAAGTAGTGTTTCTTATGATGAGTAAACTGAACATCATGTGTTAAGTTACACACATGCACACCAGCAGTATGTGAAGGAGGTCAACATTTCCTTCTGTGCATTGTCTGGGAATGCAAACTATTGACCTTCTGCTCACAACTCAAATAAATTAGTTTGAATAGACTAAGAGACCACTTTCTTTTATGCTCACACACTTCACCTGGTGTAAAAGAGCATCTTTCAACAGGAAATAGGTGAAGAGGACTCTAATCCAACCGGTTTGCACGCCTCACCCCATTGCACCATACCTGTGTCTTGTGATGATAGTAGCTGTCTTCCTTTCTGTCTCCCTTTCAAGCAACATTGAGTTTACAGTGTCAGTTTACTACTTTTCCATTGTCAGATTACACCTGAAGAAAGAAGGCACCGGGTTAGAGCCTCATTTCATGAAATCTGTCCCCTCTAACAGCTCCTGTGTGTTCCCTCTGGGGTCTGCACATTTGTTTATGATGACTTTCTTTAGACATGCATGTATAGATGTTCCCAGATGAGGTGGAATAGCTTCAGGATCACTTTGACACCCAAGTATGTGGTGTCACCAGTGGCCTCTATTGTTTTGACTGAAACTATGTTTTCCAAAACATCCTCATTACTCATTGTTCATTTTGTGTTTTCACTCTTTAAATCCCAATCATTCAAACAGCTTCTTCTTCTTCTCCGGCTCACATGGTGGATGCTGTTTAATACTGTAGGTCTTTATCAGATCAGATGTAGGCTTTAAGGGTGTGACTTTGTGAGTGAAAGGTGAAATTATTTTTTAGCTTTTCCTTTAAATTGAAAGTCTTTGATTTGACCAATAATAATGTTTAATAGTACGATACGATACGATACGATACGATTTTATTGTCAGTTTGCACTGAAATTCATTTTGCATTCATAGGCAGCTCAGTTTGAGAAAAAGTACACATACAATAGACATACTGTTACCATAGACAGACAGTCAAAAGTGTCAACAAGTCTATTATAGCCTTTTTCCTAACAAGTGCCTTTAATTGTATTTAGTGTGACTATTCCTGTCTGTAACCTGCTAAGTCTATTCATCTAGGCAAAAAAAATGTTTATTAAAATGTATGTAAAAAATACAACCTAAATAGTGCATTAAAACAAATCAGTAAGATAATGTAAAAGAAAGGTGGAAAAAACAGCTAAATAATGTATATTTAAACAGTAAATTAACTGTAAAATACTGTGAAATTAATTTAAAAAAAAAAAAACAGTTCAAACTGTATTTTTCTGTAAATTTCAGCGACAGTACAATAATGTTAGTTTTACAGTAACATAAAGGCAACCCTGCTGCCAGTTCTTTACTGGTATTTTACTGGGAAATTATTAACAGTGTATAAACTGACATTCCTCTTCCTTATTTACAGTTTCAGCTCAGGAAAATGCCCAAATTTAAGAACAAGTGGCTTAGTGCGCCTTTTGTCAAACTTAAAGGCAACAGTGAGGCTCATTATCACGTTAATGTCCGGACATGAATAATGTATCTTGGTGGGAGGAGACGGTTTCGGTGGGTTGACTGTAGTTAGTGTGCGTCACGTTGTAATGTGAATTGAAGACAAGGACATGGTGAATGGCTGTCTTTACAGTCACTGGAGGACGTTTTCATGCACCGAACACCAGGTAGGATAATATTTAATCACTGCTTAGATAATTTACTGTCGTGTTGGATATAATGTCGAAGAGTTTTCGTTTATTTAGTTATGCAAGTGTTAAGATGGGATGTTTGAAGAAATATCCATGTGTCGCCTGCTGCTGATTTGGATTTGACTGAAACTATTGGTCTCTAATGTGCCATAATAATGTATTTTACGCGCACCGTGCGTAAAACCGTTTGGTACTATTTGTGCTTCTATCTCTAATGGGACAGAAGAGTATTATAGTATTTTATTAGATAAAAGTGGATATTGTTCTAAAATAGGTTTACAGTGTAATTTAAGTCCATCACTAAATATATTAAGTTTTTTTAAGTAGCCTATAACAAGGGTTTATAATGTGTAATTAGACTAATTGCTTTATTAAAGTGTAATAAATCATTTAATGCCTCGTAGATCAGTTTTAAGCTTTGAATAAGCTTTGATATTTGTGCGTTATGACGACTCGGCATGAGAGTTGACTATTTGAATCCTTTTTCCTTTCCTATTGGTCTTAACGCTCTTATTATTTTAATGTCCTGTTGGTTTTAAGTTGGTCTTAGTGTTTTATTGTGTTGTTTTTATGTATAATTGTACAGCACTTTGGTCAGCTTTCGTTGTTTTTAAATGTGCTTTATATATACATTTGGATTGGATTGGACTTAGCAGTCTGCAGTGTATGTGTTAACACCAGTAGAACCGGGTACCTTGCACATATGTTAATGATGATACAGGTTCAAATTCATACGAGCCAATCTCTCTCTGTGGTTCAGCGTGTTCACATCTTGCCCTGAGGCTGGATCGGTTAAACTCCGAGGTCTCAGCATGTTGGAGGAATGAAGGTATCTGGTGCCACAGGTTATTAACAACCTGCTGCTGCTGTCGGGCTGAAGGTGCCAAAGTGCATTTGCATCGCCTGAAATCATCAGTCCTGAGCTCGGTGCATGGTTCTGGCGACAGTGCTTTCACATTAAATCAATGCTTTTGCTTTGCAGTGATGATATTGCAGCTTTAAGGTTGAGAGTGATGTTAAACACACAGCATGTTCTCAAGGGAGAGATCCTCATGTGGTGATTGTGTTGCTCCCTCTGAGATTATTTACCTCCACTGCTGTGTGCAAACACACAGTGCACTGTTGTCCTTGGCTGAAATGCCTAAATTTTTTTAATAAAGAGGACCAAAGTCACACAGGGTGTCATTCAGCCTCCTAAACCCCGACACCTCCCGTTTCTAAAGCAGGCAAGCCATTTTTCCACTTTTCAAAAGCTTCCTCCAAAAACCACAGATGATATTGTCCTACAACTGTTTCTATGGACTAAGTAGTGTTTCTTTTGATGAGTAAACTGAACATCAGTTTTTACAACATGCACATGCAGTTTCCTTAGAGCATGCGTGCCTTGCTCAAGAGCAGGTCAGCAGTATGTGACGGAGGTAGAAATTTCCTTCTGTGCATTGTCTGGGAATGCAAACTATCGACCTTCTGCTCACA
Source organism: Helicolenus hilgendorfi (assembly GCA_916700815.1). Taxonomy (NCBI): domain Eukaryota; kingdom Metazoa; phylum Chordata; class Actinopteri; order Perciformes; family Sebastidae; genus Helicolenus; species Helicolenus hilgendorfi. The sequence continues at coordinate 3,569 of CAKALG010000578.1, read as the reverse complement.
ACTCAAACAGTTTGAAAAGATTAAGAGACCTCTTTCTTTTATGCTCACACACTTCACCTGGTGTAAAAGAGCATTTAACAGGAAATAGGTGAAGAGGACTGTAATCCAACCGGTTTGCACGCCTTACCCCATTGCACCTCCTTCCACGGAGGAATGCCTAAATGTCTTCTTTTTTTTTAATAAAGAGGACCAAAGTCACACAGGGAAGGATTCTGACGTCAGCTGTGCAAACTGGGCTCAAATCTCAGCCTGGCTCAAAGCAACAAGAGGTGACAGAAGCTCAGCCAGGTTCCCAGGGTTGTTCTGACCCACACCTGACCTGACCCACACTTTTTTTTCCTTTTTAACAAGCAGCATTAATGGATATTGATCAGATCCGGATTTATTGTGTGACTGGTAATCCAGGGACCCCTGATGGGATCCTCCAGATGGTCCTGAACTAACTCCTAAATCAAGGATTTCATTCTGGTAATGCAGTTTGTTTCTACTATAGTTGTCCTGACCGAAAAAGTACATTATTCCTGTGATATTCTGCATCTTATATCGTGAGTTTATATGACTGGTATTTGCATAATGTTCTCATATTTATTTTAAAGAGTATTTTTCAAACTAAAGTTTATTCAAGAGTGCTATAGTATACTTCTTTTGAATTTAAGAATAAGAGAGTATACTTTCAGTTTACTTTTGATGTACTTATCAGAGATATACTTAGCAAAAGTATACTATATACTTGGCTCATACTGACAAGTATACTTAAAAGTCTAAGTATACTTGGCTTGGCCTACTTACTTAATATTTTGATCAACATATACTTAAGAAAAGTATAATTAAGTATTCTTGCCTCATAGGCCTACAGAAAAGAATACTTGGCTTGTAGTTGTGCTTAGAGTAGCCTATTAAAAAGTGTGAGAGTTTGTAAAAGGATGTTTTGATATGAATTAACTTAACTTAAGAACAACACATTTTATTTTATTTTTTTAATCTCATCACAAATCATCAAGTCAAATAGCAAAAGGGGCAAGTCTCTTTATGTAATACATAAATCATTGGCTAAGTACTATAAGTATATAAAGTATACTTTCATGAACTAAAAAGCAGAGATGCATTTTTTGCAAGTCCAAGTCAAGTTTCAAGTCTTTAGTGTCTTAAAGCCATGAAAGAAATATTTGAATTCATTTGCATTTTATATTTCTCATGAATCCTACCATGCATACAAACAGCCTTCTTCCCTGATGCAAATCCCCAGTTCAGGACAGTTTCTTCTCCCCCAGAGGGGGACGCAGTTTGACGTAGATGTGTCTCATTAATCAGCAGATCATATCTGCCACACACTGTCCTCGGCTCTCTCTAACATCTGCTCGCTGCCGTACTGTTCCTGAGTGTTTTTGTTTTCAAGTTTTACAGATGGGTCAGTAATGGTGTTTGTCATGTTGTGTTATCATAACATGGAGCATGGCATGGGGCTGACGCAGCCTGATTTATGGTCCCTGGCCTCAGAGAGCCTCTCAGATCCTCCCCTAACATTTGCTCAACAGGCCGTCAATGTTTCCTGTTGTGAGATGAAAGCCACACTAACATCACACTAAAATCAGCTCTGCTTTCTCTCATTGGTCTGGCTTGCGGCCGATGACACAAGTCATTTTCCCTCAACAAAGACTCATCAAACACAGACGGGCAGATGAGATACGTTGAGAAATTGCATGATGGAGTGTTGAACTTGTCAGTGTTTGATTGCATGAATCATCTACTGATTTGTGTGCATGTGTTAGCAGCAATGAAGCCCACCCAGTGGAAAATACAACAGGAACATAATGAGGATATCTCACATGAGAGAATAAGGCTCACAATATGATCATTGTCTCTGTTTCCTTTTGTGTGTGGAGAAAGATTGTATCGGGTGTCTGATATGGTGAGAAAATCAGGCACAGATGATGCTCTTTGTTTTTCTTAATGTCTTTAACTGGCTGACTGCAGCGTTTGATCCTTAGGTGTTAAACATCTGTTAAGTGAATTAGAATGAAGCTTTTGAGTGTAATGTACACAAGCATGCCTCAAAAGAGGATTTGGGTTTGGTTACTACCCCAGAGAGTTGCATTGATCCTGGACCTTGTGCTGTTACACCCACGTACAGTAACTTGAATTCATGATTATGAGACATTACACAGAGGAGAGGGAGTGTGTGTTTGGTAAAGACAGAAAGCACAATTCTCTGTAGTTTCTGCGATCAGTGTTCAGACAATAGACAAAGCTGAGAATGGAATAATAAGTGGATCACCAAAAAGACTTGACTTTCGTAATATGAGTAGGGTTTTCTACAGTGTCTGCATTTAGAAAACTTTATTTTAATCTTCATTTTTCTTGCTGCTTTTCTTAATCAGGTGATTATTTTTTCCAATTAATTGATTAACATCATAGTCATGTGAAAAATGGCCGTCACAATTTCCCACAACACATAATGGATGTCTTCAAATTGCTTGTTTCGTCTGACCAAGAGTCCAAAACCCAAATATATTCTATTTGCAATGATGCAAATCACAGAAAAGCAGTCAATCCTCACATCTGAGAAGCCAAACCAGCAAATGTTTTTTTTTCTCTTTATAAATGACTTAAAACAATTAATTGATTACGAAAATGGTTATTGATTCATTTTCTGTTGATTGACTAATTAAAGGAACAGTGTGTAACATTTCGGGGATCTATCAGCAGAAATTGAATAATATTCATAACTATGTTTTCATTAGTGTATAATCACCTGAAACTAAGAATCGTTGTGTTTTCCTTAGCTTAGAATGAGCCCTTCATATCTACGCAGGGATCGGGTCCTCTTCAACGAGTCTGCCGTGTTGCTCCGCCATGTCTCTACAGTAGCTCAGGACAGACAAACCAAACACTGGCTCTAGGGAGCCTTTCACATTTTTATGTTCCCTGAAGGCCACTGTAGACACGCTTGTGAAACTGCGGTAATGTGGGCCACAGAGTGCAAAACCGTGCTTCCGTTGATCCTAAAGTAGTCGTAATCGTAAGGATGGCATCTGAGCGAGGCGAACGGCGTTACCACGGTTTTGCACTCGGCGACTCACGTTACCACAGTCTTGGAAAGGGAGAAGTGAGCGGAGGGGCACTCAGTTGGTTGCAATCTGCAACCACACCATTAGATGTTGCCAAATCCCACACACTGTACCTTTAATTAATCAATACATTTTTTCAACCGGGTGTGGATATTATATTTGCTCCACACGTGCATCTGCGTGTAATCACATTTGGTTGAAATCTGCGCAGTAATTAAAATGTGAATCTTGTGAACTGGCACCATTAAATGTCCAAAAAGCTCATTACCTGTTTTTCCTGGCTGATTCCATAGTTTATCACCTCTACGTCCTGATAGTCCTCCTCACCCACTGTGCACTGACTCTCTCCTCTCCTGTTCCATCAGAACCAGGTATGGCTGGGAAGCCTTTCCGGGCCACCTATATCTGGGGCAGCATCATCTCCAACCTCCACACCCATGTGGAGGTTAAGCGCCGGCGCCACAACCTCAAGTCCTACCAGGACTGCTTCCTGGGCTCAGA
>CAKALG010000576.1:0-10644 GCA_916700815.1 Helicolenus hilgendorfi | reverse complement strand
TCGCATCCAGGGTATTTTTGCTTCACTTTCGTACAATGAGAATAAGTGGAGACACGTCATCCATCTACATATACAGTCTATGGTGGTAACCATCAGGACCTCTTTCTAACGTCAATGAAAATAAGCACAATTGGTGTGACAATTGCTCACGTTATCTCATGTAATGTGTCACAGAGGTAGACCTCTCAGTTTGACAAGTTCAACATCCATGAGTCCAAGCACAACATGCAAACATGGGAAGTAAAAGAGGAATGATGTTTTATTTCTATTTGAATAAACCTGTAACAATTTGACTATCACATTCTGATCAGGGGCATTACACCAAATGAATCACATCTGTGGGTCTCACTTTGTTGTTGGTGCTGCTGTCTGGTTAAACACTGAAGTCTGTCCCCAGATCGTTACTGATCACTAATGAGCCAGAGTTGAGTGGAAGAAAGCAAGCTATGATTGGTCGGCGTCCAACATGTAGCCATGTTCATCAGCCATATCTCTGTGAATGAATCTATGATCAAATAATCTGACAAAGGGACGATCTCAGAAGGAAAAAACATTGTGTAGTCTTTATTTCTTCTTTATTTTGAGTTAAAAAAAGACACTAAGACCTTTTTTCATATATTTTTGTACATCGATTTTTAATCCTTCCCTTTCTCACCCTTGATGGCAGCGTACAGTAAAAAGATGTTCACAGATACCAAAACCTCTAATCTATCTTTCTCCTTGGCACGTTCCAACCTACCTCTTGAATCCCTGCCGAGGAACTGAAACCAAACCTACGCCAATGCAGCTCCATGAGGCTCAAAATGACAATGATCCGGTGGAACCAAACTTTTTCCTGACCTACATTCTGCACCGACATTAAAGTGACTGCTGTGTGTGTCTCTCAGAAGAGAGTGACAGCTTCATGATGTCACCCCTTTTATTCAGTGAGCTGCACATTGCACTTCAGCAGTTACTATACTGAGTCAGAAATAGGCCAATTTCAACTTTAAAAATGAGCTGTGAAAAGCAGTAAGAGTGAATGGGAGTAGGGTGGTCCTCTGCATTAATGTAGAGCGAAGGAAGACGATTGCTCCTGATTCCTGAATTCAATCGGTTTTGGGTCATCGATAAGCGACTTGATTCGAGATCAAGATTAACTTTATCGTTCTCTGTTGGGTGCAGAAAGTTTGTTTTGTTGTTCTTGGAGAATCGCTTGCATCGCTGTGTTCATGGCCAGATTGTGGCAAAGCAGAGCTTTCTAGGAAAACAAGCCACCCTTGCCAGTCACAGCACCACTTAAATAATGAGTCCCCATGCTGCTGCTGCTGCTGGACTCTGTTCTGCATCATAATAAGTGTAGGGTCAAAAAGAATAACTTGGAACTACTGTACCGCACCTCATTAGCCCCCCTTTAGGACAGCAGAGTGTGTGCCAGAGACTCTAAAGGGCAACAATTTGGGATGTGGGCCAGTATTCACGGAGCTCCAAATACAACGCTGTTCTCCACCACCTAAAAGTCCACCAATACCTTTCAAATGACTGCAAGTTTCGTGCCAAATGCATTATTTACACTGGAGCAAGGCAGGGTTCCCGTTCCATTTGCTTCAGCAGAAGTAGCTTCGCATGCATTCATAAATAATAAACGCGGCAGCACAACGCGTGGGAACGAGGAAGAGCAAAGCATAAAGAGGAGCCCAGTCACACAGCGTGAAAGAGAACAAGGCTGCTTAATCTGGGCATGGCGAAACGCTGTCCATGCATGTGAGTCACCCATGAAGAACTAATACCCAGATGACTAAACACAGACAGAAAAAACAACGAGGGCCAAGCAGGCCGCTAAAGAAAAACAAAATTTACATCTCCGGCGGCGTTCGGGCGCACCGCCACTGTGCTAAACCGATCTAATCACCGTCTTGCAGGAAGGGGAAAGCAGAGAAGGGGTGGCTGTGGATGAGATGGATATTTCATGTACTATAACGTACAATAAGAAGCTTTCACTGACACTTATGACAACTAGGATGAAACACACTGAGACACGGTCTAGTGCATGTTTCATGCAACTGCCACTTATCTGATTCTTCTCCTAAGCTGCTGGCGAGAGCTCCACGCAGACTGTCGTGACTGGTGCCATAAAGACGAACGAACCTTTTCAATGGGATTAGACGTCAACCCCCCGACCCCTCGCCAATCTAGAGAGGATTTGCAGAATGTTTGGATTCATTTTTCATAAGAGAGTAGTTAATAAAAGTTGTTACAGCCGATAGCCCTGAGAGAGCAGCGGCTGTAATTGGATGTCTAACTGAGTCCTCTGACATATTTGGACAAGCTAATTCTCAGAGCAATTTAGAACTTTAGTTTTACTCCGTAGAAAGCTCCAACGCTGTGTTCTCATAACACAGTCATACACAAAACATTAGTTATGTGCTGCTTTACATATTTCTGTTTTTTAGGTGCCATTTTTTGTCTATATTTTAGTAACAGTAATCATGCAAATGTACAAAGGCTGGTGATGAATACTAAACAAAATAAAGTGAAGAGATCACAAAACAGGATACATCTTTGAGCAAATATATTATTCAGTTTTACAGCATACTGTATGTGCATAGTGTGTTTGCTTCAAATCTTGTTAAAGATACATTTTTCAAAATCGCTTGTTGGTTTGGAGAGTAAAATATTTAGCTCAACCCATCTTCCACCAGTTGGGAGTGATAGAGTTTTCTGTGCCCACTTACTGTACTTACTCAGTTCAAACGCTCCAAAACAACAGTTTTTATTATTATTTCATAGTATTTCTGATTATTGATAAAATTCTTCACATACAATAGACATGAATGTATCTTTAAATTACTAATTTTTACTAAAAGGCTACATTTTTAAAGGCTTATCATGGATGAATGAGAGTGTTGTATGTGTAATTTGTTGAGTTTATAACTGGTGTATACTGTACTATGTTTTGAGATATGTGGATTCTGTACTACTGTATATGATGGCTTTCTTTCCCTTTGTTTTCTGTGGCTCCCGTTTGTAATGTAAGTAAACTCCATGCGGGCTGGGCACATGTGATTGTGACACTTAAAGGTGCTCTATACAACATCCAGAGCATTAATATAGCAGCAAACAACTATTTGCTATGTAAAGATATAGAGGAGTAATGTCTACCTGAGCAGAGAATGAAGTCGCTCTCCCTCTGTGTGTGTTGTAACCATAGACTGTATATAAGAAGTGGACGTAGTCACCGTGACGTCACCTTTTGGTTTTTTGGACTGCTGTTTTGAAGCCTCGAATTCGGCTTTTTGGCCGTCGCCATCTTGTTGTTTTGCAACCAGAAATGACGCAGGAGGGTGGAGCGAAGTACAACCGAACAATGAATTAGACATTTTTAGGCGAAAAAAACACAACTGTGAAAGGGTTAAAGTTTTAAGACAAAAACACGGACAACTCCCAGACAGGCCGTGGTAGCGACCTGTCAATCACAAGGTAGCAACGCCCTAAAGCATACCCTGCTTTATGGTCCATTTGACTCTAAGTGGGACCATCATTTACTAAATGAACATCATGCTATTGAAGAAGACCTGAAACTAGCGATTGAGACCATAAACTCATGTTTACAATGTTTACTGAGGTAATAAATCCAGAGAGAAGTAGGCTCATTTTCTCATAGACTTCTATACGATCAGACTTCTTTTTGCAACCAGAGGAGTCGCCCCCTGCTGGCTATTAGAAAGAATGCAAGTTTAAGGCACTTCAGCATTGGCTTCACTTCTCAGACCCGGAGGTTGCCCCAAGTTGTCATCCAATCTTCTCCGTGCTTTGTTTACGTAGCCGGTCCAGCTGCGCATTTGTGATGCATGTGAATTCAGTGTGTGCAGGCTGTTCTCTTACACCGTTCGTAACTATTCCACGAAAAGTAATGCACTGTAATTTGTATACAGTACATCCCACAAAATCAATTCAGATGTAATCCACATATTTGTGAACCAGGAGGTATAAAGAGCAACAAACGTTGCATAGGTAGGCGATCGGAATGGATGGGTGGGTCAAAAACATCGGACTTTGTCCCTGGAGACTGATGTTCATACCCCATGTGAAACCAGAAGTCAATGTTGATTTTATGTCCCGTACCTTTCCTACTTAAGTTACACCACTTCTGCAGATATTTTAACCCAAACCACAATCTTTTCCTAAACCTAACCTAGCCGAAAACATCACATCGGCACACATGGGTAATATTCGCAAGACGCCAAGACCCCGCCCCTTTTGGGGGTATAGAAAAATGAAGATCCTGTAGAAATCAATGCAATTTCGCGAGTGTTTGAATTATGATTTTGACAAGTTCGTATGCATTTATCTCTCGAGAAAGATATAGACTAACAATATGTGACCTGGTTTACCCCATGCTCAAGTCTTTCTGGATAGAAAACAACATCACTCAAGTGTTTTCCTTACAAAACAATAAGCGGTATTAACTGACTCTGTGTGAGGTTGTCCTCCATGGCAGAAAGATCTGCAGTGTGGACTGCATTGTCTTGGCAGGGCCCCATGTATTCTGGGAGAAGGAATGAAGAGGCAGAGGAGAGGAGCTAAAAGAATCCCTTTTCAACCCAGAGCCAGTTTAATTTTTGACAGGCCTGCTTAATTCCCTTTTAGAGTCCCTTCAAAAGATTTTGTTCTGCGCTGCTCCTTTGTGCCTTTCCAGTGGGGAGTCTTGTGTTTGTGTTTTCCGGGCACACTTCAGCCTATTTATGCAAGCTAATTTAAAGTATAAATGAGGCCGCATTTTTGGTGAGTGCACAGACAATTGCAAAAGGGAATAGAGTTTACTGATTATTCGTTTCACCTATAGTCAGTTGAGCGAGGATGCCGTGTCTCCTGTGACTCCTTGAGAGTTTGCTGCTGCATATAATTACAGAAGTCAATGAAATCCATAAGTTGCATTATGTAAAGTGGAATTTGCTGTAACTGTATTACAGTAAGCAATCATGTGCTTGTATGCTACAAAAAACGGTATTACTCTTAACAAAATACAGCGAAAAAATCGCAGCATCAAGCTGCTAATAACACGCATCAAACACGTACAGTACAATAAGAAAAACCCTCAAGTCACAATGAGTCAATTAAAGAGTCAGTTTACCATTAAAGCTGACCTTTAATGATAAACCTTCAAGAGTTGCATAAAAACATTATTCACGTTTTAGTTGCCACAAACGTGCATCGCACCAAAAAATAATGAAATAGTGACCGAATAATACTGACTTTAACATTTTGCAGATACATTCAGCATAAACATTGGTATGTTAATAAAAACATTAACATAACATTATAAAAAAAACGTAAAGCTGTGTAGCATTACTTTTCTTCCAACATGTATTTGGTACTGAAAATTAGTTAAACCAGTGCAGTACGCGGTACGGCTGCTTCTACCCGCCAAGTGTGAAGTTGGTTGGATGAACAGTTCGAGATACGTGAAGGACAATCATACACACAAACACAGACAGACAGAGGCTCCTTCCTTTATAGTTAGATGATGATGATGCTACAGCGCCACCTATTGGCCAAATAGCACCAAATTTGTCATGGTCACTCTAAAATGGGCGTGGCTTATATAAATAGATTCGCCTAGACCCACAAAATCTGAGACTGTTGGTTAAAAAGTTACAGGCCACAACTTGAAGTGCATTGTTATAGCGCCATCATCAGGCCAAATTGTATAACATTCAAACTCAATTCAATTAAATTCAAGTCAAACAACTTTATTAATCCCTCTAGGGGCAATTGGTTTGGAGGAGATTGCACATAAAAACATAAAAAACATAGATAAAACACAGTGACACACAACAACAATATATGTAAGCTAAAGATATAAAACAGGACCTAAAACGATTGCTGACTTAAATTAGACTTTCTAATAAATAAACAGACTGAATAAGAACAATATAAGGATCAGTCTAAGAAGAGATAAAAAGATCTGTGATGGTAAAAGGATAAAAGTCCGTAAGAAATACAAAATCTAAGGAGCATTCAATAATGTGATTGCACGGGGGATAAACGATTTAGAATAGCAGTTCATTTTACAAACCGGTAAACCATAACGATGTCCTGACGGCAACAGAGAAAACTCACATGACCAGAAGATGCTAAAATACATTCAGCCTTACGGAGGATCTGCTGGTTACAAAAGGAATTCAAATCTCTCTGTTTCACACCAATAATCTTAGAACAGATTTTAACAATACTGTTGAGACTGTTTCTGTCTTTAACTGAGAGGCTGTGAAACCAACAGATAAAAGAAAAACAAAGGAGACTCTCAATGAAAGACTGAGGACAGGACTGACTGAGAAGGAATTCAGTTTACCCATGGCGACTCTATGGGGTCGCCAGCAATACACCCACCAAGTGAAGTAGATCGCAAGAACGGTTCTCGAGATATGCGAAGGACATACAGACAGATATGAACCAAACATCCATGAGACTGTTCTGAGACGTCGCAAATTAAAAAAAACATTTTGAAATGTCAATAATTCTATGATATAAATATAGATGTTATAACAACCTGATAAAACTACCCATTTGTCAAAGTATCATAACAATGGTGATTAACTGCAAAAAAAACAAGAATACCTCTAAATATCATCTCATTTCAGAGCAAAAGCAGAAACTGAGTGGTGACTTTGTGTCCTTCTTCCTTCACTGGTAACCTGCGGCTCACACGCCACTCTTAAGTGATAATGACTTCGTCCCTGAGCATGTCAGTGTGCTATCACGCCAAAGGTGCGGGCGAGCAGGAAGAGCCTCGGGGTCATCCATCTGGTGCAGGATGTGCTGTGCGAGGTATGATGGTGTTATAGTGGGAAATGGAGGGAAATGCGTAACTTGTTTATTCTAAGTATTGATCTTTTAACATTTTAATATTCCTACTTGTGCATTTCTTTTCCACATTTTGCACTTTTCATCTACCTGAAAATAAATAAAAGATGTTTCACTGTACCACTCAATAACAAGCAATAATAATGTGCCGTCACTCCTATGGTAGATATCATAAAATCTATTAAATTGGGTGCAACATTTAAATAAAAGACAGCCAGTGTTTGGATAAGAACTGCATAGATAATGTCTCCTGCTTTCTTTCCATCTTACTTTGCCTCGCCCTTCTCATTCAGCCGCATCACCACTTGAATCCCCGTCAGTTTCCTCTCAAAGGTATCTAAATACCCCGCATATATTCTGCTCTCCGGTGTGAGAGAAACTGTTCTCAGCTTATCTTACAAACCCACTCGGGGGGATTGATTAATTCATCACTGCGAGCTGTTTTTAATTACAGTGTCAAATGATCTGTTAATGGACAAAGTGAAATCTATTACATCATGCTATATATAAGTGAGCTTTCTGCTTCGAAGCCAACAATCCCTTGTCTCCAGTGGCCGAGGTCATACAGGATTACTGATATATGAAACTGTATTCGGAGGCATAAGCAACTCCTAATTAGCTCCTGCCTGCTCACTTATCGCCATCTGAGTCTAATCCTACAGCTCGGACAGGCTTTGACACCACTTTACAAAAAGGACATTTACTTTAACGTCTCAAGTGCCAATCGGACGTAAAATGATAATAAGTGATGAAAATGACTGATGTTAAATACAGTGTTGTTCAATTCCAGTAGCGAGGGGAGGTGCTGAAAGTATTAAAATTATGCAACCTTGACACCGTGGTGGAATAATTGGTGGTGCACTGTATAGTTGCCAGCCTGCGAGGCGAGCTCAAGGCCTCAAGGTTGAAAACTGCTTTCATTGCGTTTGGCCCGAAACGATAGCACAGCACATATTATAATGGCATTCTACCTAACGTCAGGTGAATGTTGATATGTGCTGTGTTATCACTTTCACTGAGACTCTTTGAAGGCTTTTCCTCGGCTTTGTACTTTATTCTGTAAATGAAAATTTAATCTCCAGATCAAGGACGGAGAGCCTCAATTATCCGCCTCTCCTCAACATATGTCTAGACAATCTATTCCTCCTTTGGTTTTTGTTTATCTCGTACTTTTTTTTTTTTCCTTTCTGAATGATAAATCCGGCAAGGTGGGGCTAGAAATGACAGATACAATAAGAGAGATTTATGGATGCTGTCTGACCCAGAAATGTGAAGAATCCTACAGTAGCTTTGCCTTGAATACTCGCCTCACAGGACTGACAAGTTTCTGTTTCATAAAATATGTCTTTGTGATCACCCGGGATGTCAAGCAGCCTTAAAAATATTCAGGAAACCTGCCCGAGATGTTGACATGAATTATGCTCTTAAACTATCGCAGGCACATGCATGGGTAATCCAGACATCGGTTTGTGGTCCCCAAACGCCTCCAAAGTATTGTTTTATCGCTGTGTTGAGCCTTGTAGGTCCCATTAGCACCGAGGGAGAGCTGAGAAAATGCTTCTTCTAAACCGTGCCAGACACTAAGTTCCACTGTAAACACTTACGACGCATTGATGTACAGTAATGACTGCACCAATCCCCTGAGCCGGGGCTGGAACATTTATGAAAACACATCAACAAAGGGTCAACACAGGAGTTAGTGACATGGAAACATGTCATCTACGGTGCACGCAGAGTGTTTTGTCAAACAACAGGCTCTTTAGAGAGAAGCGCTGCCGCTGAGCTGTCACTCAAGAGCAACTTTCAAACGCCCCTCCTTTGACCTGAGAGCTGAATTGGCTCAGCGAGGTCTCTGGTGATGATCTAATAACCGCCGCTCATTAAAATATTACCTTACACCGCCACTGTGAACACCACCGTCCGTGGTGCCGAAGCCAATTCCCACTCTTTTCCTGTTTCATATCCCCTCTATCCCTTTTAACCACACTTAACACTCTTTTCTACTTAGTGTTGCACATATTCAGCGAGCCCCCCCGGGGACGAGCCACACATATATGTCAGGGGAGGGAGGGGGGCTATTAAACCAAAAAAATCAGGAGTCCAATTTGCCTCCAATCTGTGCACTACTCTCACTAATTCCTCTCACCGCTACTCTCGAAGCGCTTTTGGTATTAACGCCTGCTCGGCCGGTGGTGGCAGCCGCAGCAGAGAAGCACCACTTCATACGTGTGCTCTTCTTAATGTAAGCCACCGGATTAAACACAACTCTGGGACACAGATTGGGTCATGCATTAGGAAAAAGGCCTGATTGGCCCAACAGATGGGTTTCAGTAAAGAAGAAAAGTTTAATCAATCCAGTTTGCACACAGATTTTATAGCAGAGAGAAGGAAAAAGAGAGAGCAGAAGGGTCGGGCGATATTAAATAAATGTTCACATCCTCTAATTGATGTATTTGCTGTTGTGTCGGCTTTTTATTGACCGCAGCAAACACAGTTAGCCCTGTTCAAATGCAGTCTGCAGTGAAAAACAATAGCTACTATAACGTTACTATAAATAAATACGTATAGTAGGCTGTGTGAGTTCAAAATGGCATCTGGGCCGGCATGTCTCTGGTGGCCTGAAGCCAATAGCATGCAGTGCACATGTAGCAACAGCTGTGATCATTAAGTTACCAGTAACAGGGAGCCCTCAGGTCAGTGCACACTTGTCTACATGCTCGGGGGAAAAAAAAAGTTATTACCAGTCCAATGCACAATTTATTTCTAACACTGGTTACAAAATATGACATATTGACCATTTGGTAAACCCCTCTCACAAACAGTGGTTATCCAATCATAGCTTAGCAACAGTAACAAGGCACGGCAGCACAGGCGCAGTTTGCATTGGGTTTATTGTAATGATGAATATCAAACTTGTTGTGTCTTATCATTGAAATAATAAGAAACCAACAACATAAGAAGATAGATTTGTGGTCTTTTTATTTACTTATAGCCTAATAAAATCGCACGCTCTCTGTCCACACACCATTAAATATGCACTTCTGTTACGCCATGTAAACAAACCACGTACCCATCAGCTGTGTGCTCATATCGGACTGGAGATGTAACCACTTAAAAGATAGGTGAGCAGTTAAGTAGTAGCACTTTCCATCTTCCGACATTTGTGTTTTTTTAAACAGAAAACACAAGTTTTATACTGCGATATTTACTAGAAATGGCATACAATACAGCCTCTTTAAACTTTAAGGCAATCTCCTGGTGATCTCCCAGCCTGTTGCTGTTCGTAGTGAAATGAGGAGGTATCGTATAGATAACGCAGACTGTTGCGTTGCCTCACGTTGCCTTTGTCTTGGCCGACAAGTTGCATTTGAACACACCGCAAAGACTACAGGTAACAGCCAGTTAGTATGTATGTTCTGCGGGAAGGGGAGGAAATAACTCCTCACACCAGCAGGCAGCGGTAGTCTGTATTTGTCATTCAAATAGGGAAACAGGAAGACCAAAGACTGTGGATATACGAGCCGTAGTATATGAAACAAAGCAGCGTTTGCTGACCATTTTCATTTCTTTTTTAGCTTCATTCCAGGTGGCCATGTCATGAAAATATTCGTGTATTGGAATGATCAGATGATGAAGATGAAAAATGAGAAGAACCTTCTTGAATTTACTCGTTGGCTTGCTTTCCTCACGTCCGTTTCTCTTCTCGTGCACTAATTCCTTTAAGCTCAACGGCCAATCAGAGTGATTGCTGTCATTCAACATGCTAAATTGGCCGAAAATTGGCCGAAAATTGGCCTC
>CAKALG010000575.1:0-11943 GCA_916700815.1 Helicolenus hilgendorfi | reverse complement strand
GTGGCAGGTACAGCCTGTTCCCTCACGCGCATCACGCAATGCCACTGTGGCCTGTCTGGGCTTGTGTACATAAATAACAAGCAGAGTCACAGGAATTCCTAAATGTCGCCCAAAGTTGGACTATGACGAATAACACCTCCCCTAAAAAGCATGCAAACAACTGAGCAACACCGCGGAAAATCTGTTCTGACACTGGAAAACTTTTATAGTTTGTATAGCTATTCAGATTTAAAATCACAGGTATCTGCAAGGATAACATAGTTGCGCAGGCTGTCAATGGGAGGCAACTCGTATAGCCGTGTCACAGGAAGTCTCGTTAATGCTGCTGGCTTCATGGTGAGATTTCTTGTCTGTTATGTATGAGACACCAGAGCAGTTAAAGAATCCACTTCTAAACCTACAGCTTGAACAGAAAGGCCAGTAGCCTCGAGCTGGCAGTGTCATCTAAATCCAATCACAGTCCATTTCAGCGTTCGAGCCATCACATCCCCGGCCTGTACCATGTCATCGTCCAATCTAACATGACAGGTTGCATATGTGAAAAAGCCAATTCTGGCTGCTAGCAAATCTCCCAAATGTGCAAGAAACCACAAGCTAGAAGGGATTAGTTAAAATGTCAAGAGATCACTCGCTTGCTTTGGCCTTGTCCTCTGCAGCAACCTGTTCATCCCTAAAAACATATATTTGACCACTAGGCATGATTCGCAGCTGAGCGCATCTGTTTGAGCTACATTTTACGCCGGGTGTGTGTATGTGCGCGTCAGTGTCAGTGTGCACGCCTCTGGCGGTCCGGGACATCTTGTGCTTGTCACTGAGATTGCTGAGCGCCTCGTCTGCCACATAAGGCTAAGCTGACAGCTGAGTGGCTCATCTTGAAGACAGTGTCCACATGTGTGTGTGTGCACACACCGACTATCACACTGCTTTCCAACATGCTCATGGATCAGCTTACAGTGAGGCTACACACAGAGTCCTACTTTCTTTGATAGTTGCTGTCTTATGTTCCAGTGTTAATTGTTTAGAACATAAATTAATGTGAAACTCAAATTTCCAGATCTGATCTTTATATATAAAGGTTGAGGCTTACGTTAAGTTCTGAACAGTAATGATGAATAGGGATCAGCATGGAACAGGGCAGCAGTAGTTCAGTGTGGTCTCAGTCTAGAGAAAATGTTTCTATTATCGCAGACTTGTTTCAATCTTGTGGGTGTTTTGACTTGGTCTTGGTTGCTCTGGCTCTATCTTTCTAATGTAGAGAGGAGGTCGTGTTGCTCTGGCTTTATCTTTCTAATGTAGAGAGGAGGTCGTGTTGCTCTGGCTCTATCTATCTGGCGTGGAGATGAGGTTGTGTTGCTCTGGATCTATCCATTTGGATTGGAGAGGAGGTCGTGTTGTTCTGGCTCTATCTGTTTGACGACCCCAGGAAGCTGCTTAACATCCTCCTGGATCCACCTTCTCACATACGTTCTCATTATATGAATTATTTTTGGTCATATGGATTGTCTATGTTGTATTTTCATTATGTTGTTACTCTGTACACACAACATTTATTGCACGTCTGTCCATCCTGGAAGGAGGATCCCTCCTCTGTTGCTCTTTCTGAGGTTTCTTCCATTTTTTTCCCTGTCAAATGGGTGTTTATTTTGGTGGGGAGTTTTTCCATATCCGATGAGAGGGTCGTACTTTAAAGGACAGAGGGTGTCGTATCCTGTACAGATTGTAAAGCCCCCTAAGGCTGATTTGTGATTTTGGGCTATACAAATAAAATTGACTTGACTTGAGTTGGTCTGGTGGGTGTTTTGACACCAAGTTGTCAGATCTCATGGGGTTTTGGACTTTTTCTGGTGGTTGGGGGGGGGTTCAGACCAGACCTGATTGATTCAGACCTGTCTAGGCCTCAACCAGCACTCTCATCTATAGACTTTCTCAACCAAGTACAGCTTACTCAGCCCACACTGCATTTGATTTGATCAAACTATAGTAATGTCATCACGAACAAGACATTGTTGTAAGATAACAACGTGATCAACATTGAATGGCACTGCTCTTTGTCTTCAGATGGTTTACTCTGTCTTTATTCTGACTTGACTCCCATTTTGGGCCCCATCTTCATTTGATCTCAAAACTGCTTGGACTAGGACTTAATTCAAACTTGAATTGGTCTTGACCACAGCCCTGGTATCAAACGTCAATGCTTTATTTTGTACCAACCAAGCTTTATGCAGAGCACTAAGTACTGAAAACTTCCAAGGACAGAAAGCTGCTCAGATAGATCCTGATTTAATCAACATTTCTGTGTATGGCTGCTTGTGTTTCAAAAGCATTTACAATTGAGAACTTTGGCATCTTTTGTCAATTAAAAATATGTGGTTTATATATCTCAAACTAAGGTATTGTAATAAAGTATTGTTTTGGTATAGGTATTGAAACAGTAACCAGCCATAGCGATGAATCGTGAGAAAATGTCTACATTTTGTTAAAAGGGGAAAGGGTTGAACATGCATTAACAAAAAAAATGCAGACTAAGACGTCTTTCTAAAGCTGGCCTGTTGTGCTGACAAGGACAGTACAAGTGGTGATCAGGTATTATATAGCCTTCCTTCAGTGGCTAATGATAAAGCCATATGTACAGTCTTGAGTGTGTCTGGAGCATCCATCATCCCCTCTTCTTGATGATTTCCATGAACTCTTCAACATTCCTCCAAAATCCCCTTTATCCATCCGTTTTACATGCTTGCAGGCCTTCGAATTAAAACGCTCTAGTGGTTGTCTTTAATAAAGTGCAGCGGCAAGAGGTTGACTGAGCCCTTCATTAAACTAAGAGAGATGCCTTATCAGTTGTAAGTGTCTTTTTATTGCTTGTTAAAGCCACTTATTGTTTGACTCACTCACGCAGGACGTGACTGTTCACTGTAAAACATGCCATTGGAAAAACTCGACATAAATGTAATACCACCTTTGGCAGGCCTTTCTCTGCAGAGGACTTTTCAAGTTCAACCTTTGATCTTTGTCACAATAACACAACAGGCCAGTAAAATGCCATGCTATGTGCTTAGACTGTAGCTTCTAAGAGTTATGCCTGTCTGGGAATGCAGACCGTGCAGGCATCTAAAGTGCTGGAGTAGTTTAAATGGAGAGAAGCTGGGCTTACACCTCTTATCCTAGCAATGGGGTGCTGCCGTGTGAGCGTGGCATAGAATGAATGAATTAATATGTCTGGGTCCATGTGTGCTCTTAAGAGAATGTGCACATGTTAACGCTAGAGCATGGAAGTGACAAAGTAAGAACATGTCACGCATGTGTATGTGTGCACTAAGGGAACCAGCTTCAGTGCGAGACGTATGGTGTAAATGTGATAATGTGTTAATACGAAGTATTTATGCCGGTGAAAATGTGTTTCAAGAAAACACATGAACACTGTTAAAAGAAGAAGCAATAGAGTGCAGCAGGAATAAGTCAGCATTTTTGCACTTCATTTTTGACTTGTTTGAAAGGTGCTATATAAATAAAGTTTGATTGATTAATTCATTGATTCATTGAATAAACTTTTTGGTCCACCTGCCACTGTGGCTGGAGGATTCCAAAATCTACCAGCCACTCAGTAGATCACCATTATTTTTTTGGCTGGTGAGTGAAGCAAATCTAGCAGCAACTTGCATATTTTCTGGTGGCTGGTGCTAATTTCCAACCCAGTCCACAATCAAGGGAATTTAAAGCCAGTGTTACAAATGTAGCAACAAATAGATAGTAATTTAGGTGCGTATTCATCCACTGGGTAAGTAAAGTGCCTATACCTGAGCACAAGGTTCCAATGTCAGCAAAAAAAAAACATGGAAAAAGAGAGCTTGGCTATCTGAATCCTACTGCTGTCGGACAGGTTCTTCTGTTTAATTAAGACTGGTTCTGTGTTTCCACATTGCGTTATTATAACTTAAAATAAAACCAATCTCTGATTCAGCTCAGCAGGTGACAAAAGTGACAATCACATTGCAGTAATCAATCAGAGCGACATAAGACAATGTCAGTAAGAGAGAAAATCTTACAAGTTTTTACAAGTTAGGGAAGGAAGAACAGTAGTAGCGTAGAGCTTAATCGGGATGGGGATGTGTGAGGAAAAAGTCACTGCACAAGTACAGGAACACAAGAAGCACTGCTGGTTAGCAGCTTGACGCATCATAACAAATCGTAACGAATCGTAATGAATCATAATAAAGCACAAACACTAGGCCTGCCTTCCAGTGTTATGAATTGCAGCTTAACTGACAAGCAAAATACATAGAAAATAAACAGCAAGGAGCCGTTTCCGCATAAGCCAGCAAGCCCGATGAGCAGAGCGGCATCATGTTAAAAAAAAGGTTCCTCTGCAGCTATTTCACTTGTTTGGAACAACCGTAGTATAGATCACAGCATTTCAATATAGAACCATGACCATGCATCATTACTCAGAGACTACACTGAATCCTGAATCCCTCTTCCACTGGAATTGACCATAACATGTAATTGTATTGACATCCAATAGTGGATGTGTCCATGTGTGTGTGTGTGTGTGTGTGTGTGTGTGTGTGTGTGTGTGTGTGTTTGTGACCCCTTAAAGAGCCTCTTATCTCTCCGACACAGTGCTGCAGCAGTATACGGTATGTGCTCCTTTAACACAAGGGCTACGAGGGCTAGCCGCATGGCTTTGACAGTCATTAGTGTCAGTGTCCCCATCCTCTCAGCGGTGTAATGGGGTTAGCTCAAAGACCTTTACAGCCCCCCAGGGCTTCTCTGGAGGCCACACTGCCTCCGCCATTGAAAGAGGAGATAACGGGAGGAGGAAAAGACAACTAGAGAGACGAAAAATGAGGAACGAGCAAAGCTGAGGATTAAGATGCAAAGAAGAAAGAGAGAAAATGTGAAATAAAGAAAATGGAGAATCTCGGATGTTACCAGCAGTCTGTTAGGTCTGAACAAGGGTGGACACAATAACATGAACACCTCTAAAATAATAAAATCCAATACAGCAGTGCCTTTGGGAGGCATAATGTCTTAATCTCCACTGAAAGCCAGAAAAATCGCCTGCAGGATGGGGCGAATTTTATCACAAGTTTAGAGACTTTTTACTAGCTGTAGCTTGACAGGGTGTTTGACTGATTTAAAAACTAATGTCAGGGCCATCCCTATTCACAAAGACTCTGGTCTGCAACAGCAGTTCCACACACACCAGCACCAAAGCACAGAATTACAAATAACTAAATGATGATAACTATGAGTACAAAATCAGATTAAGCGTTTAAGTTGAAGTTCTCTCTGTCATGGCTGCATTGTGTACATTTTGTCCTTTCAAATTTATCTCACTCTTTTGTCACTTTCAGTCAGATAGCTGGTTACACATGTTGTTTGCATCCTTGCCCTGGTTGGGAGGATCAATCAATCAATCAACATATATTTGTATAGCCCTTTACAACAACCAAAAGGTACCCAAAGTGCTTTACATCAACATCAGGAAATAACAGGAATTTTCGGGACTTCTAAAAAAAGTTGACCAGATGACTGCAAAGCCCTGTAATGCTCGCGGAGAGTTAAAATCTTGGACAAATAAGGTGGGGCAAGGTCGTTAATGGCTTTTAAAACAAACACCAAGAGCTTAATATCAATTCTAAGGTGAACTGGAAGCCAATGTAGTGAGTAAAGTATGGGGGTAGTGTTCACGTCTTGAAGTGTTAGTTAAAAAGCAAGCAGCAGTGCATTACAATAGTCAAGTCTCGAGCTAATAAAGGCGTGAATTGCCTTCTCAAGATCGTGCCGTTTGAGGAAGGGTTTTACTTTAGCCAGAAGACAAAGCTGGAAAAAGCCCCAGATTTTTACAGTTGGTTGGACGGTTGGTAATAATATACCTTGGCCCATTCTGATGGAAGTGGTATGACTAGGTAAGGCACAAGACACCCCTCCTTAATTTTGTTCTATTGTGTTTATTTTCTTATTAATTTGTTTATTTAAATTATGCACTACTTTCATGTTGGTCAAGGATGGAGCTTAACAAAAAATGAATTTAAGGTTTTGCTGTGACTTTAAAGGGCAGTATAAAGTGTCAGCAGTCCATCACAATCGGCCTTGCCTATACCTGATCCTACAGCCGCCACAATTCTGACTAGATGTGGCAGCAGAATGGGAGCTCTCTGAGGAGCTGAGCACATGGAGCAAATAAACAAAGGCTGTTAATGTGGAGCACAGGATATGTCGTTAGAAATGCACACGTCTCTTCACGCTTGGTCAGCTCCACCTTAGCCCTAACAAGCTCTGGCTTCTTCAAGCCTCCTCCTGGTGTTCTGCTCCATCCACTTATCTCCTGTTTTATCGAGTTCAAGCTTGATGTAGCAGAATCGCACCAAAACCTCAGTTTTCATGATACTGTATATTGACTAAAATTTAAAAAAAAAAAAAAACATTGTCTTCATGATAATATCCATTTATTCTTTTATGTATTCAATGCCTTATTTTCTGGTTTGTTTTCCATTATTTTGTCAACCACATGAATACAATAACACCATAATGTAATATTTAAAACTGTAAACTGCTGTATCACTTCAATCAACATCTGACAGTCTCAGTCTTTCTGAGCCTGGGACTGGTTTTCATTTACTACAAGGGTACGATTCCTGTGTGCCGGTGCCAATATTAAAACAAAAATGTTAAAAGAAAAAGAAAAACCAATGTGTTAGTCCATCTCGGCTCAATAATTTCCTAAAACAGCTGGACACTGTAGTTTTTAAGAAACATTACTCCAACAGGGGTAAATAGTGCATTTGTTGGGCACGATTGAAAAATATTTGTTTGTGTCATTTATTCGTCACGCCCCCGGTGTGTAAAGGCCTTAACAGTGGCTTCATTTAAAAACAGAAACTGGCGTCTCTTATGGTCAAACCATACATTGTAAGAAGTCTAACATGACCTTCTTTGAAGCCTGTCTTAGACCATCTACTTGTACCTAAACACCAGTGCTAACACAGAGCAGAAAATAAAAAAAATAAATCTGATAAAAAAGAAGAAGCAATGCCCTGAGAGCTGACAGTGGTGAAACTGACAGCTTTGGCTAAGGTGAAAGGGTCTGAGAAGCTTCAATCACCCGCACGTCTTGCCACACTGACAGAACAGGTTAGTGAAAGCTTCGTCGTGCTCTGACAGGGGGATGTGGAGGAGTAAAGGGGAGGAGAGGTGGGATGCGGGAGACAGTCAAACTTAAAGGTCAACTTTATCTGCTGAGGACGGGGCGCACACAGCAACATCGCTTTGGGATTTTTTTTTACGGATCACCAAAAGGAGATGCTCTTATTTGGTGTGGGTTTGTGTGTGTGTGTGTGTGTGCACGTTTGTGAGATATATTTTTTGTGTTCATGGTATTCAAAATGTTGGATCTTGGCCAAAAAACTGAAGAGGTGGACACCTTTAGCCCTACTGTGTGTCTACTTACTTGGAGGTCTTTGAAGTTTGGGAAGGGAATTCCAATGGTGACCACTGCCCTGGCGTTGTCATCAGTGAAGTCTAGTCCTTCACTCACTTTACCCCTACAGACAGCGATCAGCAGTGCACCATCTATAACAAAGAAATAATATTCTGAGAGAAAACTCAAGACTTTTAAAGTTTTTTCTCAGTATATTACTGAGATATATTACAGCTCTGTAATTAGTATTTTTTAACCTACAATGGCCCTAATACGCTGTTGTAGCCATCAAGCTATACAGAGTGATATAGCAAAACCATCAGCAGGTCCAAAGGTCAGTGTGATGTTAACCAGTCTCACCTCTTTCTCCCTCACAGTACTTGATGGCATCATAGTACGTCTGAAGCAGTTCGTCAAAATCCCCCTTGCCGCCACCACGGGGCTCTGTGATCACAGTTTTCTGTCCTTCTAGCTTCTCCCAGAGACCAGTGTTGATCCATCGGTCTCGCAGCTTGTCCAGCATCTGATCAAATCACAGGAGGTATCATGTAAATATGAAGATGCTTGCCTAGGTTTTGTTGAGAAAGTGGAAATCGATCACAAAGAATCAGAATCATGAGTGAACCTACAATATGGCATCTTCATCTTCATTTAGCTTTACACTAACTAGAATAAACCCGGATGGAAATATCAGTCTGTCAGTTGGTCCATCACTTTGGTCTCTAGACTGTAATATATCCCAAGAACTACTGGGTGGATTGCCATGAAATGTTGACTTTTCACCTAGGTCGACGTTTACACTTATCCAGTGAAACATCTTAACATAACTTTGGTGATCCCTTAACTTACCACAAAGCACCATCATGAGGTCCAAATGTCAGTTTGTCCGCTACTTGGGTTTAGTACAGCCTTACGGAGACACCATGTCTACTTACGCAATACTTTGAAACATAAAAATATGTCCCGTCAAGACGCTTGTAACACATTATGACACTTTCCGAGTCTGAAATCTTAAGCTTGAAACAAAGAACAGGAAGCATTTAGCTACGCATGTTTGGTCCCGTGTCCTCACGCAGCTTTGAAGTATTTTCTTTACTTGGACTTTGCTAGAAAGCGGATGTTTTTAGATCCCCTTTGTAATGAAATCACTGTTCCCATACTATTGTTGGGGCAAAAAGTCAGTAGTTCTCAGAAGAGGCACATTGATCTAAAAGCCCTCATCCTAGCATGGCCCCACTCGTGTATGTGCTGGGCAGATTATATCCTTGAATAAGCATGGATTCACAATAAAAGAGCAGCTTCACTGGCTTGGAAATGTGTTAGAAAGGTCAAGTAGAACTTCTTGTTTGTAGACGGCAGAATACTTCTCAACAGGCTAATAGTGTCAAGCTGTAAAGCCTGAGCCAGATGCAGATGGGGAGTATTCACTGACATCCTGTCCTCAACCGTACACCTATTCTATTTACCTGCATGAACAGCCCACTCCAAAGTGTTCCTCAAAAACACCACACAATGCTAAAGTGAAATATACTCTGCGGGGTTATGTGCAGTACAGAGGAAAACAACAAAGGCGGACAGGGAGATGAGACAGGATGAGAGCGCTGATCATTTCTTGCATGCCAGTACGATTGCTTCATAGTGGTGAAATGAAGCATGGGGAAGATTTCGTCATGTTTGTGCCTCCTAAAGCAAGTGAGGCCGGGACGTTTGCATCAATAAAACATGGCACATTCACTAAATATGCAGTGTTACATCGACAAGGACCCCCCTTACGTGCGTCTTCAACTCAGCAAACTGTTTGTCCTCCAATAGCTTTCCAGTGCAATCTTGAGCGGGAGATGAATTATTCATGTTATGTACTTTAGGCAGATCTACTACTAAACAAAACAGCCATTATCTGCCAGGCTGCACTCGGAAAGGAGCTGATTCCACAAGGCACCCACTGATAAAAACAAAGAAAAAATCAAGGATCTTGCAGCTAAGGCCGTCCTCCACCTACGATATGCTCGGTAGACGAGTTTGACGACTAATTGATTAGTTGATTTAATCGACTGTAGAACTGTAAAACTGAGGTTGTCCACGAAGAATCACAGAAAAGCGCCACTTTAAATCTCGTGTTTACCAGAGATGTGCTCAGAAGTTTCTTGGAAATAAGTCATTCAGCATATAAAAATAATCAAATAGAGAAATCTTAGTTGACTAAGACCAATCAACTAAAAGGGGCAGCCCATACCTGCAGCCAACGTGATCATATCTGCAGAACTTTATTTGACAGTACTACAAGTATCACTTGGTAAGGTTTTTTTTCATTGGCAGAAAAGGTTACAACTTGTATTTTTTACCATTAAATAACAGAAATAGCTCATCCCCTTGGCGAGGGCAGACTGCATAATATCCACTCTGGATGTAAATCTCTACTATCAACTATCTTCCCGGAATGCAGGACAAATTCCTCCAGAGAAAGGAGTTTGAAAACGTACAGACAGGGGCCTCCACAAGACATTCCCAGTTCACCATCGCTGCGTAATTTACCGGGTTTACCGGGTCTGTACAACCTGATCCAAGATCATTACTAGATCATTATTCTTTGGGACCTAGTGGATGTTATGGACAGTTCTTGACCAATACAGATGTTCAATAATAAAGCATCACTTGGGTTCAGATCAGGCAGGCCGTTGTTCCCCATCACCCTTTAAGGTTTCTTTGTCATTACAGGGGTACCCTCTCCAGTGCCACATCCAGATAATCCAAACTGTCAATCCACTGGCACAAACAGCAATCAGGACCGTTCTCCCTGTGACACACAGTAAAACAACAGCAAATAGGAAACAGCCATGGCCTTCTCCTCCATCATACCACATCTCACTGGGAAACTCTGGGAAAGGAGAGTCCAAGAGGTCACTGCTGTGTGTAGTTAGTTAGTATTGGAACTAACTACAGCACCTTTCCCACCTGAGAAGTGCCACTCCACTCCCCAAGACTCTGTTTTCTTTGCTAGGGGTCAGTATGGCAAAGCCCGCGCCTTTGAATGTCATACAATTGTAAACACAGCAGACCCCAACACCAACCCCTGCACACAGGAACAAAAACAATCTTGATTTATCCAAGCAGGAAAATGCTATCCACTCTTCCACAGTAAAGTCTCACTGGAGACGCAGCCTCTCGCTCATCGCTCAGATGACATTCTGTTCAACAATGTTGAATCAGGATGTGTCCTTTTGGTGATGGTCGTTTGCCTGATTATCACCGCTCTGATCCGTGTGTTGTTTGAATTCACAAGATCATAAATCACTACCAATTTTTATTCTTGATAAAATCTTGAAATGATTGGTTGAAGAGTCCAACACTACATAGAGCTGTTCAGGACAACAATTATCATCCAATATTTCAAATCAACACTCATACAGGAAACGCTTCATATTAGATTATGTTCAACCAACGTGTTACTTTTATTGCCCCAGGCAGCATTGGTACAGGCCATGCACATCACAAGACTGGTCTGATAAATCAAACTGCACGGATGTAGGTGTGAAGCCGAGCGTTTGACTCTGCCGTCAAACGGATCTGCAGCACCTTCGGCAAAGGCTTTCAGCCGTGTGAGTGTTACACTCGACACAGAAATTACAGACAAAAAAAAAAATTACAGACATGAGCACCTTTGTGAATAATTTAGGGACAACATCTGACAGAGACCTGGTGTTTAGTTGGCAGACTGGGCTGTGCTATAAAATGTCAATCTACGGGCTCAACCTCTTTGTTTAACTTCAACACAAATCTGAAAATAGCAGCTAGCGGTTATTTAAGGCCTGCACACTAACATTCTGAGAACCACCATAAAAACAAGTATGGCAACTTTTGTATATGCCAGATAGGTTAAGGACTATTAATTACATTACACTGTATTTTAGCAAACAAAATAGTTTTTATTTTTTTTTTAAATAAAGAATATGCTTAATAAAGTAGAACCAGAAAGTATCTGTTATGTACATACTATCCATTTATTTGTTGCCCAGCGGTTCTCAAAGGGAGCAATGTTATGATGCCCAGGCAACATAAATGGGAATGAGCAGTATTTAGCACATAAGAGGGCACAACAAAGTGTGAATAATTTATTGCCTTTTCCAGGCATGGTAGGTGCGATGCTCAGCCGCTGCCAGTGACACGGTAGGTTGGTTGGGCCAGATCTTTCTGCCAATTGCGACAACGTGGTGAAACAACTAGATAGAAGCAGTGAACTGTAGTCTTTCTCGCACTTTTACACTTGCCCTCTCTCCGCCCCCCTTACTATCTCCCCATCTTTCACCTCCTCTGCATCCGGCCTCTCTCTATCTCCTGTGTCCCCGGTGTCAGTGAGCTGTGTGGCGACACATCGCAGCTCCTCTAGTGCCTGCTGAATTATGGAAGGGGTTTGGAGGCGACGGCATTAATGAAACATGCAGCCAGGAGCCACATTTCGCAGTGGCGAGGGGAGACGTGTTGTTGCGGCGTAAATTATTCAGCCCCAAAATATCACAGTAACCATC
>CAKALG010000574.1:0-11567 GCA_916700815.1 Helicolenus hilgendorfi | reverse complement strand
TCACAACCCCACACTCGCGGGACTGCATCTGTCTCAGAGCGGCCTGGAAGCTGGAGAGATTCTCTATCATATCAAGACTATCTCTCCACTCCGTTTAATATTCCATATGTAGGCCTACGAGGTTACACTTTAAGAGTCCCTTAAGAGTACTAGGTCAAGGCCCATGCAGACGCAAAGACCAATCTTTACTACCCGCCTCGTGGGGATGAGCTTAGCATGCCGATACAGCCAGCAGACAACTTTATTAACGGGCGAGAGGAGAGGCATCCACTGTTAGCCAACTTGGCCTGCGCTCAACACAGACTACCACTGAGCATGTTAGGTCGCGAGAACCGCAAAGCATCAACCAGACATATGGAATATGTAACGAAGTGGAGACATGTTGACATATCAGGACGTTCTCATCCTTTTTTTTTGGTTTTGAGGAATGCGTTAAAGAGTTAATCCTTGTCTTTACCAAGCATGTTTTCCAATGTCTCGTCTGTATCTCCATATATATATATATACCTGTTCATGTGTCTGTCCAGGTGTGTAACTCGTGTGGTCAGGTGGGGTATGTCCCTGAGCGTTATGTGCAGTATGTGTGTCTACCAGCAGAGGATTCCACTCAGCTAGACAGTTCTTTCAGCTCCACCTCATCCACTGGAAATAAAGAGAGGGCACGGTGCAGAGGTCAGTCGTGTGTGCATGTTATTTACAGTACCGCTGTAGAACCTTGTGTCTCTGAAATCCCGTTCAATCATCAATCCTAGCGCTGTTAGCTAAAGTTAGTGGTATTAGTGGATAACTCTGCAGTTTAATGTGGAAGTGTATCATATCTCTATCATATAGTGGCTCCCTGATGTAATGTGTATGCACAAAGGATTGATAATAAGGTGACGTCGTGTCATGTGAGTGTGTGTGGTAATAATCCAGCTTGACTTGAATCCTGTGACAGGTGTAGCCAGAGCTCTGTACTCCTACCACGCCCAGAGTGCAGAGGAGCTTTCCTTCCAGGAGGGGGCACTAATTCACCTGATCCGCTGTCGACACGCGGAGGTGTGTATTAGAGACCACCTATTGTGATTATTTTCAGGTGCATACATGTATTTTTGGGGTTTCTACTAGAAACATGTTTACATGCTTTAATGTTCTAAAAATGCTTCACTTTCCTCATACCGGCTGTGCTGCAGCACCTCTTTACACCCTCTGTCTGAAACGCTCTGTTTGAGCTCCTGCGCCCCCTCCCGAAAAGTCTGCTCTGATTGGTCAGCTGGCCCTCTGTTTTGATTGGTTCAACCAAACCCAACTCTTTGGATTCCACTCTAACCAACTTTGTTTGAGGGCGTGCCAAACTAGCCCCTGGACAAAGTGTGTTACTTGGTGACATCACTACATTACGGAAGAAGAGGCGGGACTTGAAGCAAGGTGTTTCAGGCAGTTCAGGAGCAGTGTGTTTCTGTGGGGGAGAGAAACTCCCTATAGCCTGGACTTTGGGCTTTGTAACTTTGCAGACCTTTTACATGCACAAGTAAGGGATAGTGTACAGCGAGACGGTCATTGTTGTGGAAGAAACCCCCGACAGCCGCTTATTACTGAAGAAATCAATATTGAAATTGAAATTGAAATCAATTTGACACAAAAACGGTCCCCCAGAGTCCGACATCAGAACTGCACCCATAGCAACGGTCTGTTATACATAGCAACGGTCTGCTATAAAGAAATAACAGACTGAACCTTGTGATTGACCAATCAGAATTGAGTATTCAACACAGCCATGTAATAAAACACTATATAACACACTAAAGTAAAGGGAACAAGCACAAAGGCATAGTGGGTCCCCTTTAACTGTCCCATAGTAGCTGAAGCCTCAGAGAAATGCAGTCTTCTGTTGCCTAAAGGACACAACAAATCTTTGCGGACTTCAAAATCACACAACCCATTGTGCTCCGGTAAATTGTAAAGGCCTAAAATTACTTATGAAGCTACATTGGCCTGTCAGGTTCAGCTGTCCTGAACCCGGAGTCACTTCAGCTCTCTATAGCTGCACTTAGACTGAGCTCCACTTTCATCAGTCTCAGCTTGACTTCAGTATTCTGGCTAACCATGATCATTTATAGTGTATTATCACACGGCTTTGTTGAATACTCAGTTCTAATTGGTCAATCACGGCGTTCTACGGTCTGTTATTTCTTTATAGCAGACCGATTGCTATGTATAACAGACCGTTGTTATGGACGCATGCTGATGTCGGACTTGTTATGAAATAAACCCCTTTAGCTCTCATATTATAATTGTATAATAATATAATTATTCATATTTCAAACCTGCTCTATTCTTACTTTGTTATTGTATCTCACTACATTATCTAGGTGAATGCTTTGTTTTACAGGTGGATGATGGATTTTGGGAGGGAGAGTTGAATGGACGGATCGGGGTCTTCCCTTCGTTGGTGGTAGAGCTCGTCCATGATGAAGGGGAGGGGGAGGATCGGGAGGAGGAGGTGAGACTGTATTCTCTGGATCATTACATGAATAATCCTGTTAATCATGAATTTTCTAGATGATGTTACAAATATCATCATAAGAGTTTTATCCCAGTTACTCTCTGACATCTGTCCAACTCATCTTACTGTTTATTTCATTTCTGTTTGACTTTGTCACTCTTCTTTTATTTTCTTCCAGCCTCTCCCCACCCAAACAACACCTCCCTGTTCAGCCTCCATCCCAATCCCTTCCAAACCTGCCTGTAGTTCAGCTTGTAGTGCTACTCCCCCTAGCTGTGTGGAGGACAAACAGCAGGTCTTGCCTCCAAGGTTCGCAGACAACACAGTAGGTGAGTGGTGTCAAACTTTACTCCAGCTTGAGCCGAGTTTTTGTCTCTTTAACTGGTTCCATTCTCAGTTTTTCTTGCATGAAATGTGTTATAAGTTAAGATGGTAATGTATGTTGTCCCATCAGAGACTGCAGGCAGCAGCCACAACTCTCCAGACTTCTCCAGCAGTCGACTAAGACCAGTATGTGCTCTTTGAAAAAAGAATATTCTCTGTATTTATGAATAGTTTGGGGCATAACAGCATGCCCTCGATGACAAAATGGATAAATGAGGATTGGTAAATGCTGATTATAATTTTAGAAATGATCTTTGAACCGACAGTATCAGTGATAATCAATACATCTCTCTCCTCCATCTGTACTGTTTCAGTGTCGAGCGCCTCCTCCTCCTCCAACACAGAAGCCTTCACCTCAGCTTTGAGACAAACGCTGGAGTCACTGTCAGTGTTCACAAGAATACATGACCTGTCGGGACCAAAGGAACTCTGGTTTTGTGCCTTTTATTGTAGTATTAAACAAATAACTTGTATTTGTTAGGTAGGTTTTCCCATTGGTGGACTTAGTCGTAAGGTGATGTGAACTTATAGCAGATCACTCGTGAGCAGAAACAAACTGTAGTTGCTTATACAAATTTATTATCCGGCTGTGTTGAATACTCGATTCTGATTGGTCAATCACAGCGTTCTGCAGTCTGTTATTTCTTTATAGCAGAACGTTGCTATGGGCGCAGTTCTGATGTCGGACTCTGGAGGACCGTTTTTGTGCCAAATTATTGATTTCTTAAGTAAGTAGTATGTATATATATATATAATTAAGCAAAAACAAACAAAAAAACTCAAACTCTTGCCAAAATGTATTATTTATTTATATTTAACCCCGATGCACAATGGTTAAAAGAAAATGTTTGTAAATGTTATGTAATGTTTATATTTTGTGGCTTGGACAAATTGCTAAAATTGTATCTGAAGGGATATTGAAGTAATAGTACAGTAAAGAAAACATGTAGAACGCACCAGTTCACACATTAATAGTCTCATTTTGTGAGGGTCACTTGCCTCTCAGCAGGCTGGTTGGGTTCATTATCTCTGAGGAGAGGCAGCTGTGGAGCCTAATGGTCCCTGATGAGGATCAGGTGGTTGAAGCCTCTATCTACCCCTGGTTTCAGTGCTCAGGGGCTGACTTAAAGGGAGAGGGGAAACACCAAATGAAAACAGGCCAAAAAAGAAGGCTCCCTACACTCAATATATCTTGAAAAGACTAAAACTAAAACGCCGCTGCCGAGCAGATGACGAGAACATAACTGAAACAAAAGAACCAGCGAAGGCAGGCCACACAGACCTAACCCACTCTAAGAGACTCCAGCTCTAAGAAGAAGCTAAATGATGAGCAAATCCCACAGATAGGTTCACATGGTACTTCTGCAGATTCACACACCCCTATAAAGAGAGAGAAAAAACAGGACAGCACTCTCACTACCTGTGACAATATGTCAGTACTTGAGCACTGCAACCAGGAGTAGATATACTGTAGGCTTCAACCACCTGATCCTCATCAGGGACAGTTAGGCTCCACAGCTGCCTCTCCTCAGAGATAATGAACCCAACCAGCCTGCTGAGTGGCAAGTGTTCCCTCACACATTTCTTTTACGGGTAATTACAGAATAATATATAAGTATGTATTAAATTCTGACTTTAACAGTAAATGTGCTAATCCAAGTAAACTGTACAGCTACATTACAACATGAGAATAAATGTTATGATGTGTCTGCAGGGAAATCCAAGGTTTGTTAATAATCCATCTCTACAGAGATAGAAGTATTATTTTGCATTTTAGTCAAATTGAACGGTAATCTTTTTTTGTGCTATTATACCGCCGTGACAACGTAGTCGGGGGTATATAGCGCTCCGCGTGTCCATCCTTCTGTCCGTTCACGTGTCACACTTTTATTTGGAAGCAGAGTAGAACTCTGAAACTGTTTGACTTAGGAACTTCAAATTTGTTAGGATGGTTGACAGTGTGGTCTAGTTGTGCCTTTTGGGGGTCCAGCATGCCCAATACCTAATGAGTTAATGTCCATTAATTCCATTAGTTCCAAAAGGGCAAAACCTTCAGCCCTACTGCAGTAGGGGTCAAGCACTGAGCGGGGGTATGTGAGCCATGTTCACTTTTGCCTTGTTTTATCGTTATGGATTTAATTAAACAAACTTTATGTTACATTACACCAATAGTACAGCTATTAATGTAACATGTTGGTGTGATATAGTGCTAATGATCCAGGTGGTAATGATCCTTGACTGATGTCATGTCGTGATGTCATCAAGGACCCACAAACACGCACTCGCACAGGTTTGAAAAGCATAGTTTGGTATTTATTTTATTAGAGTAAATTATGATACATGTGCATATTTACTGGAGCGATGAAGGTGGGTGATGTGTGAAGTGTTTGGTGACCAGCAGAGGGAGACACACGATCTATCATCATCACACTTTCCCAAACATTCCTAAGAAAAATGTACAAACGTGAACAGATCATGAAACTATCTAAAAGTACTGCAGAGGTCTGGATACAGGCAATGTACTGTGGTTTACACTTTATTGGATGGAGACATTCTGTCCGCACATTAGCTTGAGAAAAAAAGAAAAACAGGTCACACGGTCAAACAGAAAATGGTTGAAATGAAAATTTGGGGGCAAAAGAAAGACATGCAGTGAGAGGAAAACTGGATCAGCAGACTCCAGGCCTCCTGGCTGCTTTCCCATAAAGGCCAGGAAATGACGCTGACCTCTGATCCGAAACCTTTGAACTGTGTCTGATAAACTCAGTCTGTTGTAACCAGTCTCTGGAGAGGGAGTCTTCAGGGCCAGAGGCTCGGGTGTACTCTATACTGGGCTGAGTGCCAGCCAATATTAATAAACACAGATTCCCTATAGGGTTTATTAATGTCACAATGGTATTTCTTATGAAAAACAAGAGACGCCCATACTCCCCGTCCCAAAGGTTCAGTTCACTCAAATTATATAACAATTGTGCATTTTGCGATAAACGCAACAAATTTGGCACAGATGTAGGTTTATACGTTATGAAAAGATATAGATATCGGGGCGCCGCTAATTTGGCCGCCTTGGGGCCATAACAGCCATTTTTCCACATGGCCACCAAAGAGGCGCTAAATATTCCAAAATGTTGCAGAAAACTGATTTTATGACTCTTGATGATTTCCAAGATGTGTTCAAGATGTCTAGATCAGATGTCAGAAGATCAAAGTTTTTTTGTTTAACTTTTTTTAAGGGTGTTTTTTAAAAACTTTTAACCTGAGAAAAACATGAAAACCGAATAAAAGGAGCATGGTCACTTCAGGGTCAAACTTCACCCCCTTGCCTTCACGATATAATGACAGCCACCAGTAGAACGGCAAGATCTTCAGCTTTCCATCAGTGTATTTCTCGTTTCATTAGCAGTAAAATTGACAGAGATATCTCTGGATACATTTCTTGCTCACCAGTAACCTCTAGTGTGAAGTTTGACCCTGAAGTGACCATGATCCTATTATTCGGTTTTCGTGTTTTTCTCAAGTAAAAAGCTCTTAAAAAGCATCCTTAAAAAAATAAAGTTTTAAAGTTAAAAAAAATGTCTGTGATCTACTGACATCTGATTTAATCAGCTTGAACACATCTTTGAAATCATCAAGACTCATAAAATCAGTTTTCTGCATCATTTTGGAATATTAAATGCCTATTTGGCAGCCATGGCCCCCAATATCTATATATTTTCATAACATATAAACCTACGTCTGTGCCAAATTTGTTGCTTTTTTCGCAAAATGCACAATTGTTCTGAATATTTCAGCTTAGCTGCTCCGCTATGAGGACATTTCATTCACCTTCACTATTTGGGTTTCAGAGGAAGATATCTCAAAACCTGAGCACATATAAAACCCAAACTGTCTGCATGGCCAACCACAGAGGCTCAGTGATTGTAAGTAACACATTGGGTTTTTTTTTAATGTGTGAAACAGATCAACCCTTTAAGAATTGCCATCACGCAGGAGGTAAAAGTGTCCATCTTGTTTATATATTGTAATCCTCAATATCATTTATCGCTTTTTCTTCCTCTGTTTTTAAGTACTCATTTTTGTTTGATGTTTTGCACTGCGATGCCTGGGTCAGTACTGTGATGTCTTCTTAATTTGGACTTTTTGTGGATCAAGTTCACATTTCTTTGGCTGTTTTCTTCAGTCATGGTGGCTCCCTCAGAGTAACTACCTAGCTCCTCCTTTTCTATGTATTCCAAACAAACACACACACTTCATGAACTCCTTATGATGTCTTGTGAAACCAATTTGTGTGTAATTACTATTTCTCTGTCCATACATTTCATCTTTCTTTCAGTTGAAACTATAAAAATGTAACCAAGGTTGTAAAAAAAATTGTATTTCCCTAAATTTCTTTTTAAAAATGGACATCATTTTACACCACAGAACACGCCTTTAGATGTTGGTATATAACGGCCATGTTATTGTTTTAGTTTTGTATTTAGAGAGTACAGAAACACAGTAAAGGTGAAAGGTGGAGTTGTCTATATATACTTTATGTATAACATGGTACACCTGTAACTATGATAGAAACCACAGCTCTTACTGCATGTAACCAGGCTGCTCTAATGTTGGAATTAGTAGATTTGAAAAAAAACCAACAACTATAGAATGAATAGTTTCGCAGGTAGGATGGATATAATGTTGTCTTAGTGAGTTCTACTGTATAATCACATGAGGGAGAACAAAATGCATAATATCAGTGGAGAGTTCCACAAGTCACCAATGTATAATATTGCTTGTCTCTTATCTGCTGTAGAAGGTTAACAAGTTAGACTTTAAAATACTCCATTATACTTCAAAATACACGTCATACTTTAAAATGCATTATCTTTAAGTTTCACAGCTTTAAGGACTGCAGAGTTTATTAGTAAGTAAGTAAGTTTCACGTCTCTGTAGTCTGAGAGCTTTATCTCACATATGGGGCTCCCACACTGTCATGCCTTGGCATGTACTGCTTGACAATACAATCATCAGCACGGAGTACAAAGTCTATGGCTGTTCTTGCCATTGTAGCTGTTTTTTTTTTTTTTACTTTCTTGGTTCGATTTATGTTGAACACATTACAAAATGGCATAAGCGGAAAGAAGTATTGTGAATAAAAAGACAAAAAAAAAGCCAACCTTTTACTGGATATTAATTTCACAATTCCAGAAAACTAGTCAGACTGACTGGAGTGCCTGGTACACAGGAAATGTAGTATATTTACCAGTGGAAGTGCCTGATTACGCTAGTATAAGAACTTACTACTATACTGGTATTAGTGGTGTGACTTCTCTATATGGCCACATCAATGACTGCTGACAGGGTGTTAGGTGGTGGCGACCACCACGTAAGACCCTTGTTCAAAACAACTGGTAATGTTTGTGTGGTGGGAAGCCAGTGAGGGATCAAGTCCTTATTTCTTCTATAGCACTAACAGAGTACCTGTGCATGGGGAGGGTGGATATGTAGGGGTCAGTGTGAACATTGATAAGGGTTACTGTAAACTCTCAGTGGCAACACATTCTCCCTCCCAACTCATCAGCTTGGTCAGTGGCCCTACGCTTCAAACTATGACGTTACCCCTACCTATAAGCTACCCCACTAGCATCAGTTTTGGATGCGTCAGTTTCCGCTTGTTACTTAACATGCATATGCAGTGAGAGTTAAGTACGTAAGTTACATAACAAAAGTAAGGTAAAATAAGTCAACTTTGATTTGGTTTCAAACGGGACATGAACACCGGTGTCCTGTGTGAAAGTCCTGTTTGTTTGACCCGTTCCACCCTGACTTCCTCCCTAAGTGGACTTTCTCGCTCTTTATACTACATCCGTTGCTCTGACTGTCTAATAATGCTGCGGGTGGGTTTACATTGAAGTTGGTTGAAAGCACGAGGCGTCTCATTCAGACGCTTTGGCCTTGGTGCGTCGGTATCAGACGCAGAGGGTCACTGACAAAGCGTTGGTATTTGACAAGTTGGGAGTGTGAATGGGTCGTTGTGGGAGAGATGGCCGCTCCAAATTAAGAGAAAAATGGAATAGACTGATTTATGCACCTCCAAAAGCCGCCTACTACAGCATAAAGTCAAACATAATCACATGAACTTGTTGCACTAAACTGATACATCTCCGTTGGATAAGCTGCCCATCCAGCGACTGTTACTCCCCTGTGCTTGTTCTGTAAATATTGATTTACAATCAGCAGGATCAATACATGAGATTAGAGGTTGCCAGCCCTTAGCACATTCATACATCAATAAATAATCATGATGGTTACCAAATCAATAAATTAATCACACAGCTCCGGTCAAAGACTCAAATGTAATCAGTCCGTTAGCAGGTCAATTAACCACCTGGACATTAACTAATCCATCGGCCTGTCACAAAACAATTTAGTCAAAGGAAAACTCAACGCTGACACACCCCCAAAAGTAGGAAAAAAACATTCAAAAATCAAAAACACAAAGGCATGGTTTGCAAAATGGTTAGCCATGATGTAAAGTATATGTGATCTGTGGTGAAAAGGCTAAAACATGCAACATCCATCGAATCATCCTTTTAAATCTAGCAGTGGAAGAGCATCTGATCATTCTCCATTAGTCAACCAGCTCATCAGTTGTTCATGATTACTTCAACACTCAACACTTCTCGATATGAGACTCCATCATCAGTCCAGTGTAGACTAAATGTTCACATTCTTCTCCAACTCCTCCTCCACCCTCCCTGTTTCCTCCGCCTGCGTCACTTTGCAGTCCCTAATATCTTCCATCTCCATCATTTCATCCTTCTCTTGGCTCACACTCGGCCTAACCTCTGCTCCAGGAGTCTCTCCACTTTGACTTTCAGTTTGTCCGAAACCTGAAACATAAACCTCTCCTCCCTGACCAACTGCTGGAATAATTCCTGCTTGTTCTGATTCAACCCTGAGTTCAGAAGTCACCCCTTCGTGGTCTTTTATTGAAGTAGAGGATTCTTTCTCCTCCACCATGGTGGCAACAGAAAACTCTCTCTTGCTGTCAGGGCTGGCTTTGACGACGGTCACACTACTTATTCTGCTCCCTAAAGGTGAGGAGGGGCACAGTGGACTGGAAGGTGACAGAGGAAAACTGCTCAGTTTGTCTTTAGAAAGTTGATCAGTGGGAGAGGAAAGCACGGAACCTTTAGAATCTCCGTCAGCTGGTGAAAGTTTAGCTGTTTTGAGAATCCCCACCCTCATTGTTTCTGTCTTTTCTTCTGTCTTCTGGATTCTGGCTCCTTCCAGCTCTTGTTCCTTTAGAGATAATGGGCTTGAAATCAGATCCCCTTTGGTCATAGATGTTACAGACATCACACTTCCTGACTTCAAAGTCAGACGAGGTGAACCTCTGAAGGACGGGTTTTGGTCAGCTGGAGAAGAAGAGGGGGTTTGTGGTGATGTTGGCTTGGTGTCAAGTTTGGGGCTAGCAGGTGAGGGACTTGGTGCTTGTAATGGACTAGCACTTCTTCCATAGGATGAAGATGGAATAGGGGATTGACTGGACATTGCTCGGCCTGATGGGAGTTTGGGGCTTGGAGTGACTGCCATGGGTGAGATAGGAATTTTTAATGAAGAGGATGAAGATGGGGTCTTGATTGGGAACGAAGACGTAGGGGATGACTGTAGGCTTATCAAAGCTAGGCTAGCACCAAAACCTGATTCCAGATCTGGGCTGGAGCTTGGGTCAGGGGGAGTTTGCGTACCTGGAAAAGCTGTGCTAGAACAGGGTTCAGGTTGAACAGCAGGAATGACAGATGTGAAACCTGGAATGGATCCAAGCATGGGGGCGATGGGTGTAGAGGTCTGTTGCGGCCCGGGATCAAATGCCTCTTCTCCTTGTTTCTCTGTTGACTTTAGTGTCTGTCCAGAAGAAGCAGGAGATGGAATGGGAAGAGAGCTGGGGGCAGAAGCTGCTGTAGTCCCAACGGAAGGTTTGATCGTACAAGGTTCAGGACTGGGCCCATGTTTAGAGCCGTCCTCAGGTGCAGGATTGGAGCCATGGGCATGATCCTTACTTTGGGAAGAGGGAGAATTAACAGCACCGGAAGTTTTAGCCTCACGTCGAGGTGAAGCAGGCATTTGATTCTTTGAGGGCTCGGTTTCGGGTTTGATACCAGGTTTAGTATGACGTTCAGGAGCAACTTCAATGTTCTCTGCTTGCAACACTTCCTCCAGCACTACAGGTTGCTTCTGAATAGCGAATCTAACACCTCCGGTCTCCCGACCAGTCCCCTCTCGTACTTTCAAGCCCACGGGGTCGCTGCCCCGCCTCATCCCGAATATGGTTGAACTCTTTCTGCGTTTCCCTACATTTGGAGCAACCCCATTGGAGCCCTCTGAAGGCGCTCGGACATCCTTGAACATGCTTCTCAGATTGTACCCGCCCTCCTTCCGCTCCTCACTGTCCTGTGATTGGTCCAGCTGGTCCCCTGAACTGACCAACGGATTAGGACCTCCGTGGAGCTTCTTATCACTGTGCGTCACCCGGAACCTGAAGGGATAATGATTCAGGATTAAATATTTCTGCTGCTCTATCCAAACATGCACTCTGCTGCACAAGTGGTACAATGGTTTGTTACCTGCCAACAGAGAAGACAGTCTGCTCTCCAGGTCGTTGCTTAAAGCGGGGGGTTCGGCTTTGTCGTCGGCCCTTCTTGGTTCGGAC
>CAKALG010000573.1:0-11741 GCA_916700815.1 Helicolenus hilgendorfi | reverse complement strand
TTGGCACCGCCTCCGCCTGTGTTGTCTCCCATTACTTCTGCCCATTTTGACTGTGTTACCTATCAGGCAAGCTGGTGAGGGGAGAGCGGGCAAACTTGGAGGGGGTGTTAGGTTTGCCGTCGGGGGAGGCTTGTTTAGCTCTCGGGGCGGGTGGTGATAAAATGGGTTATTGATGCATCCACATTGTGATGCAGAACCAATCCAAATGTCCACATGTGAACATATTTATTTGCATTTGTGCTCATAAATATAACTGTACAGAGGCCACATTTTTATAAATATACAAGAAGCAAACGCTCCGTGTTAACACAACTGCAAAACAAAGGAACAGACTCTCGGGGGGGTCTCGCATTCTCTATTTAGTCTGCTTTGCACACGGAATAGCTCAAACGTGAAGATGGCTTTAAATGCAAAATTATTCATGTTTGATCCGAGGAAAAAAAAAAAAAAAAAAAATCGTTCCCCACAGCCGTTGCAGCAACAGATTTGACAAGCACAACTTGAGAGCAACCAGTCTCAAAGCTACTGAATACATAAATATGGACTCCGCCCATGTCTCCTAAGTGTGAAATGCTGCAAAAGCCTGTGAAATTGATTCGTGCAAACCTCTGCAGCGTTGGTCTACATACACCTCGGCCTCTGCCCCGTCACCACCGGATGGATGTCTTGGAATTTCTGGTTTGCACTGAGCATCTAGTGCAAGTGCTCTTATTACACAAGTCAACTTGTTTACATATACTGATGTTTAAATGCACACAGGAACTCACAGTACAGTGAGACTTTTTATTCATGGCGGTCTGGTAAAGAATGAAAAAATTTGAAAGGTCACAGAAAGACAGCTGCTTTACAGTAGCGGCCTTGGTAAGTAAAATGTAACAGATGGACGATTAACGGACGTGATGGACGTGTGTGTGCATTTTTGTCAACGCTGGGGAAGTTGTGCACAACATATGTTAATATGACCTGTATTTAAGTTGATTCTATGCACTCAGATGGTTTATTTTATGATTAGATGAAAACACTCTGTTTTAGTTATGAGCTGAGTAAGTCATACTTTGATCATGCTCCCATGAACGGACTTTTCTGACAATTCTGTGGGGTTAGGATTAGGACTCGTGACCGTGAGCACCAACCCGATCTCATGGGAAAACGATAAAAAGCACAACATTACGACATTCTGCGTGTTATGAGAATGAATTTTAGCCCTTTTTGCGTGTCAGTTGTAAGCCTCCTTTGCATAATTTTTAAGCCATGCAACAAAACTACAGTAACAGCCACAGTTAGGCTAGGTAACAAAACCACTCACTGAAGTTTAGGCAACAAAACCACTTAGTTTAGGTTTAGGAAAAACCTCATAGTTGGGCTTAAAATAAGTACATAAACCAAGTAGAATACATACGTAAACAACTGTACGGAAAGTACAAACGTCACTAACTTTAAAATAGCTAGCTCTACACTTTTGGACACCAGCCTCCTGGTTGAAAGCCCTATGCTTAATTGAGATCTACGGCTGTACAACATATTATTTTAATTAATTTCATTATTTTAACACATTAACTCAATTTCTTTGGTTGTAGGGGACTCAGTTTTGAAGTTAGAGTGAAGATACTGGTATAATATGAAACTAGAATACCTGAGGTCATACTACCTTGTCACGAAGGAGGTTAATAGCCAATCAATTTGCTCCATATTCAAAGGGGTCCCTTGACCTCTGACCTCAAGATATGCAAATGGGTTCTATGGGTACCCACAACATTTTGCATTGTTTTGTATTGTTGATTGATTTTCAATACTAAAGATATACATACATTTGCATAAAGCAAGCTTAGTTGTCCACCTCCATGTTGATAAGAGTATTAAATACTTGAAACTTCAAATCTACCTTTAAGGCCCTTTCTGAACAGATAAAAAATGTATGAGTAATTGGTGATTAATCGCGATTAACTATGTAAATTAATCGTGAGTAAATATTTTAATCAATTGACAGCCCCAATATGTATAGTAAAGCGCTTTGTTCGGTAAGGTAGAAAGGTGCTACATAAATTCAGTCCATTGACCATAACCGTATAGGGATTTTCATGATTTTGAGCACCCACTGGGAAAGCAGGAATTTGGCACTAAATGTAACATGAGTCTTTTTTTTTTTCTCCCAAGACTTGAACGCACCACAGTACGACAAGCATAGGTAAACACACACACACACACACACAGACAGTGCAGCCTACAGCAGACATTTTCCACCAAGAGGGATAAAGCACACAAACAGTATGGCGCTTTATCATCATTATTAAAAATGCAAAACTGTAGAAGAAGCAGCAGTTAAATCACGGCTATATGTAGCAAAACTGCACTACAACATGGAGTTGAAATATGTTTACAACATCCCCACTGTTCATGTATATGTTTCCTTTAAGGAGCTCTGTGTTTCTTCACAGTACAAAGAGATACAGCTCAGGTTTTCTCAGAGAAAACTGTTCTAAATAAACCATAATTCTCAATGCATTTGTTATTTTTTGCTTTCCTAAATCACAAAAAAATGGGAAGAGGGTGGATATGATATGAATAGTGATTGTTTCAGCACAAAAGTATAACTGACGATCAAACAGGAAACTTGGAAAAGACCAGCTTTATTGCATGCATACATTAGAAAAATCAAAATGTCCAGCTGTGTAGCCTGCTAAAGAGCACTTATATGCTACCGTTTCCTTTTATTAGTCTGCTTTTCGTCCAGGGTTGATCAGGTAGTTTCTAAAGTAAGTCCATTTTGCATCTAATGTGTAGCAACATAAATCATACAATCACGATGGCATTTATCCACACAAATTAATTCTTCATTACCACATTGTTCTCCCCTCCAGGGCAGCCGCTACACGGTTCCATTAAGCCGAAACCCTGCAGAATATAAATAATTCTGTTTTCTATTTGCACCTTGCTGCACATGGCATTTTGAGGCTATAGAGGAACCGTGGCTCCTTTTTATTGGACGGCTTACACGGGGGATATGCTGACCATTTGCCTTCTAGTACTTGTTTACTATTAATAATTCCTGGCCAGCAACAACTTAAAGACAGGTTTATGCAAATCCCCCAGCTGTATGCATGAAGTATTTTAAATTGCGTCAAAAGCCAGAATCAAAAATGATGAAAACGGCTAACCTCTCTGACCATTATGATTCACAGGTTACAGCCGACGCGTATTAATGCACATAACAGTCAAGCTGCGTGGTCCATACATGTGGGAGAAGATTAGCATAAAAACCCACTTGTTTCTCATAAAGTGCATGTTGTGAGAAGAGAGGCCTTGAGGTGTGTTCTAATTGTTTTGGTTGGTTGAAGCTGAACATAAATTTGAATCGTCCTCACTTCTTGTGTGAAATAGAAACTCTGACACTGCATTTAAAAATTGTGAAAAGAGGATTATAGTATATCAATTTTGCAGGCGCTTTTCTCCAAAGCAATGTACAAATGCGGTACAATACAAGCCATGTTGAAGTGAGCAAGCTAGTTGCCAAACTGTGGTACTACAACTTCCGTGTCCGTCACGTGACGCCATTGGAGAGGGGGGTTAAAGAGCCACATATGGCTCCGGAGCTGCAGGTTGCTGACCCCTGATCTATGGTCTGAGCGGGAGCTCGCAGGCGGGCCAGAGGTAGAAACACTACTGTGCATGTTCAGTAGGCTGCATAACCCGGAAGTAAACCCAGAAGCTAGAAAACATTTTGCCATATACGCCAGGTGAGCACATTGGAATGAATAGGCGCCATCTTACATCCATGATGAGGACAGCTGCCGCTCTCGCTCTCGTGCCCAGGACCTTTACGATGGTTGAACTTTTTTTAACACACAGCCTCTGCTCGCCATGTGAAACCGCAGCGAGGGGGGAAACGATACAAGAGGCCGATTCTATCACAAATACTCGGCTTGGATTCCCTGCACACTCGGAATTTCTCAGAGCCCTCGACACGGACACCAAAATCAATATCCATCCAATTACTTGATTCTAAAGTATGTAAAACTCATGCAAAGGTTCCCCCGTGAGGAAAGCGAGGAATCGGGCTGCGGCTCCGACTCTAGCATGAGGTTTTTTTTTTTTTTTCCCTCCGAAGACTCTGAATGTCAAATCTTTTTTTTTTTCTGTATGTGTTGTTTAATTAGGGAATGCTTATCATAGGCGCATGGCACGCTACTGAGGGGTGACAACACCCCAGTGTTGTAAAATTAATTATATCACTAATGTGGACCCTGTGCATGTGAAATAGCTGAACTCTCCCCAAATAGCTCATTAATCTTCAGACAGCCACTCCTGGGCTAGGTGAAGTGGTCTTGAATTTCAATACCCACCCTTGCTGGTGTAACCTTTTCCCGCTCTCCTTCTCTCGCTCGAGCAGCCGAGGGGGAACGGGAGCATTGGAGAGAGAATAATATTGTCTGCCGCGGTATCTCTAGCACTTCTCTTCTCTGAGTCATATAATTATACACACCTACACTGTTTGCCTAAACACACACACACATACCAGGCTTGGAGTTTAAAGTGGCGCATACCCGAGAAGTGCTGATGTATCCTGTGATTATTAAAAAAGACCATCCGCCGCTCTGGCATAAACAAATCATTCCAAATCAAATCGTCCAGGTAATAAAAAAAGCCTCCGTGAAAAAAGACCAAACTAGACCCAACAACAAGTTATTTCTCGCCCGTTTCAAAAGTTGAACCAACTCGAAAGAGACGACATTTTATAGCAGTCGCCAAAAGATATGTAGGAGTTCGAGCTGCCCTTCCCTTTAGCAGCTTCCTCAAATGAACATACTTTTCTTTTTTGTATACCGAAGACCTTTTAACACATGATTAAAGCCCAAAAAAAAATAACTCATTATCAGAGTGAAGAAAAGTCACCCATGAACCTGAAGCGCTGCTATGATTTTTAAAATGGTAAAAATCGTATCCCTCATTAAATGGTCCTCTGTGTGCTTAATAGCATTGTCACAGCCAGTTTCAAGAAGTATGAGGTGATTTAATGTAAAGAAAAAATGTTGTGGAACAGTTCCCTCACTTCAAAATGATTGTATTTAGCTCTTTAAAAAAGGACCGTTTTTGTCTTGTAACAAGTAAAGAAAAAGAAAATGTTGATATTCTGTATGGCCTGTTATCTTGTTCCTCTGTCATTATGCCTTTGCGTTTCCTCCATTATGTTACCCGCTTGTAGCTTGCTAAATTCTTAGCCTCCGTGGTTTCTAGACGCTGACTGTAACGTCAATAATGCCGTTGCTTAGCAGCGGTGTTCTCACGACTTACCCACTTGAACGGCAAAGCATATAGTGTACACCAGCTATTCTCAAGCACTGGTGGGCCTCAAAGCACCACCGAGGCCGCGGAGGTACTTACAAATGGTTAGATTGAGCGCTTCAAAATCCAACGGCCACTATTCTGTTTTTCAGAGGTTGTAGCGGGCGGGTTTTAAAGCTAGAGGAAGGACACTGGAATGATATGAAACTAAAAAACCTAAGGAATCCATTGGTCCCAACCATGGCATTTTGGCGAGGAAAAACTGGCATGGCCATTTTCAAAAGGGTCCCTTGGCCTCTGACCTCAAGATATGTGAATGAAAATGGGTCATAAGGGGGCCCACGAGCCTCCCCTTTATAGACATGTATGTCTCGGATGCAGTGACACAAAGTGGAGTGTTTTTTTAAAACAAATTGTGATGTTGGAGAACACCCTGCTCCAGTAAAAGCTCCAAAGCATGTGGTGAGGAAATATAACCCTGAATAGTTTGGATTCATAATGGCAAGCATTGATGGGTGAGGGTAAGCTAAGTTTGTCATTTATTTGGGAAAGTGGTCCTCGGAATTATTTTAACAATCGGACGTGGGCCTCAAGTTACAAAAGGTTGAGAACCCCCCGGTGTACACGACTTCCCATGTTGTAAAACATAAGCTCGCGAGTTTCATTTGAAGGCAGCAACAGTCGGTTGAAAAATTCTGCAAAGTTTCCCTTTAAGGATTTGACTTGAACGTACACTGAAGCTTATAATACAGTGAAGACTAAAGATTAAAACAGTATCATGACCGCTCCACACAGATCTGATCTCACTTTAATACATGAAACAAACAAATGTCATATTTCCAAAGAGTTTTGTACATGGTTTTTCACCATTTGCGGGTTTGATTTATTATGTCGTCTTGTCGAGCCCTCTTCTTCTGCAATGGTAAAACGGTTGTACCGACTGCAGAACTGGCACCACCCACTGCTTCATCTCGATGAACCAGCTCCTAATAATCACATAACGGTATAATGTATGGAAACAAGCATTCGTAATTTGTTTGCAGTTTGGATGGAAACCTGGTTTTAGAAGTGCTAGTCTGTCACACTCTCTGTCCGTGGTGCTGATCCAGCTCACCACTGTTAAGTCCACCCGGCTGCTGTCCATGGTGCTGACTGGTGTGTTTCTCCTGTTTTCAATTCATGTCAATCTGCTAGCTACATTATAACACTATACTATACTGCCTCGCCTCTGTGTCTGGATGTGTGGATCTTGGATCATATTCCGTTAATACCAGTTGTATACTCGCTGTTTGTTTTGCATCAGCGGCGTAGTAATTTCGCAAGCCCTATTTAGTGTAAGTATAGTAACGGCTTCTCTGGTGTGTTATTTCCCCCACTGTTTGTGTGGCTGTTTCCCCCACTGTTAGTCTGCCCTGTTGGCAGTATAGTGTTTATTCTTGTGCTGCACTCCTGCTGTTGCGGTTATTAAAACACTGAGAACCCGTCCTCTTCCACCGTGTTTCTTTGCACTTGGCTTTTTTACTCAGCCGTTGCGACGATGAAAGCCAACTTTTCAACGACAACAGGAAATGCGCCTGACGTCGGCAGGGCATTACGAGGAAACCGAAACCAAGACGCTGCAGTTCAAAGTCCTGGAAAAAGGTCAAGAAATCAAAAAATGTGGAGTGCACAGAAAACTGCTCTTCAAAACAGAGATCAAATTGGAGAAGTGTATTGAACAAACGAGCAGTTTGAACCACTGATCATCCCTTTTTTATGAACTCGGATGCCACGTGGCCCTAGAGAAGTAAACACCTAAGGAAACAGAACAAAGTGACGTATAGAAAAGGGAGTTTTATTGCGGAGAAAATTTAATCAGACATGC
Organism: Helicolenus hilgendorfi; assembly: GCA_916700815.1. Taxonomy (NCBI): domain Eukaryota; kingdom Metazoa; phylum Chordata; class Actinopteri; order Perciformes; family Sebastidae; genus Helicolenus; species Helicolenus hilgendorfi. The sequence continues at coordinate 4,597 of CAKALG010000573.1, read as the reverse complement.
ACTACAGGACACCAATGTTTCCAATTCCTGGACTCCATTTAGCAGCTGATAATGGCCTGACATCAAGTCCTAAATGTTGATTTTGCAATCCCGCTGCCATTACCCTCAGGCTACAAGTGACATGATGTAAGCCCCATGACAATCTTAACAGCCCCGTTCGGTTAGATTTTCTTCTCCTCAGCAGTCACAACACAATTTAGTTTTTAAGTATTCATATATTAATCATCCCATCTTGTTTACTCATTAGCCGCTCCGTTCCGAAGAGCTTCTTATCACAGTTTTCATCCATTAAACTACATGGATTGCATGTCAGCTGAGCACACTCTCCGTCATCCCAATTATGATTTCCTTACTCCGTGGTGTGTGTTTGTGCCCTGCATGTAGGACATGATTGGCGCTCTATGCGACCGAGGGAACATAAATCGTGACTTTTTTTCAATTCAGATGTTCTTTGCTCCTGTTGTACCGTTCACCTCACCTCGCCTCGCTGTTTTTTTTATTATTATTATTAACTTCACGTAACGTGAACTCCTTATCAGCAGTAAGGAAAATCTTTATCTGGACGGTGAATCAGTGGAAAACTCTGTTTTCCTTCATTACCGCCTATTAGGGCGGTGCCTTTTCAAGCCAAATTGGACTGGAGTGATCTGAGAAATGTTCAGAGAGAAATGTTCTCTAATTGGCTCTAAGGGTCTACACGGTGGGCCTGGTGGATGAACTGCGTTTCCTCACTCCTAAGAAAACAAGCTCAGATGGTGAATCACCGAATAGTTTTTGAAGTGTTTATAATTACGGAAGTAAAGTGTGACATTATCCAGAAGTCTTGGCATAAAGGTAATTTATGGTATTATATCACATGTCTGTACAGAGTGTGTGTACTTCCTATTTTTTTCATGGAATTCATTTGTTAATATATTCTTCGAAACTTAGGGATGCAACGATACCAGATTGGATATCGGGCTGATACTGACTCAAATAGCTGGATCGGGTATCGGTGACAATGGGGCCCAATCTATTCAATTCTACTTGTATATATTATATACATTATATACTAGAATTTTAATTCCTATTTTATTGTGAAGATTTGTTTACCAAGTTGCTGGTGTATAATGTACATGTTGTTTTACAAAGTTAGGAAAGTGATGTTTAAGTCAAACCCGATGTTGCCTTACACATAACAGAATGATGCCAGTCACTTCCACGCAGTGACGCATACAGCTTATCGGTACTCGGTATCGGGCGATACCCAATGCCCAGGTATCGGTATCGGGACTGAAAGTCGGATTGGTGCATCCCTATTTGAACTGTTTTAGTTATGAGTGCTTTAACACAGAACGCAAGTATTACGCGGCAAAAAGGCGACGTATATTTTTTCCGCAATGAGGTTGATTTTCTGAGCTGTCGCACAGGGAATAAAGGCATCAACCAATCACGTTGTGCGGAACGGGTTGAGTTGCCCCCTCCTGTTTCTGAAACAACAACACGGAGGCTCCGTAATCTGAACCAAGCTGGCAAACTTTATTACTCCTTTCAACCTTGAAAAAAGGTAGCGCATACCAGAGCCCCTACTTTTTTTTTCTTAACTTTCACAATAAAAGCCTTAGACATATAATATTCGCAGACGAGTATTTCGCATTTCCGTGTTGTTCACTCATCACACCCCAGTGTGTAAAGGCCTTAAGACTACGATTTCCATTCCTAGACCAGTATGCTGAAACACTCTGAAAACTGTTATGAACTTTTATTTTCCAGACCTTGTCTTCTGAAAATACCCAAATATGCAGTACATTTTGTCTCAGACATAACATTTTTCCAAGATGAGCTAAATGCAAACAAGATTAGCAGATGTAATGTTAATTATGTTCACCATCTTAGTTTAGCATTACATCTGCTAATCTTCTTTGCATTTAGTACCAAAGTGCAACTGAGGAATGGCATTCGTTTTGCAGGAATTTAGTCGGTAACCAAAGTGTTGACAAATGAAAAAAAAACAAAAAAAGACTTTATGATGAACAGTTAGCAGCTCAGCGAAGTTCTAACAATTCATCCTTTGGTGGAACATCCAGTAGTTGTCAAGACATTTCCCTAAAAAACAAAACCTCATGGTGGCACTAGATCAAAAGTCAGAGCAACACAGAAGTCATTAGGATTCGTCCTTTGGGGCCCATGAATGTCTGTACAGGATGTCATGCCAAATATATGAATAGCACCATATAATTGCAACCATTTGTTGATACATTTCAGTCTGGAACAAAGTGAAATCCATTTTTTTTTTTTATTCATCCAGTATAGACCAATTTGTACTTCTCTCTGAATTTTTAGACGGCATGTAATGTGTATTTTTCTTCATTAATATACACAACATATAGTTAATTCTGACACATTCTGAACAGAACCACTCTTATATGCGTCTATTTAGCAATCATTTCTCACACTATGAATTCATTCAATACTATATACGATGCATATAGAAACAGCTTGCTGGCTCATATACTCTTGTTGCAATCAGTCACTGATAGCATGTTTTCACTTGCTATGATAAAAAAAAAATAACACCCCAGCACTCAGCGCAAGATTAAGTCGCCCGCAGCTCCACCACTTTCATCCTTTTTTACATACCGCTTTTTCATATCCTCGGGCCTCAAAAAGAACTCGGCGCCGAAGCAACGTGACAAATACAGTACAGTAAGAGCCACCCAGGCCACATCCATCTGCTTTATTGGTATTCACCGTGTCCTCCCTCCATCTGCTCAGCACATCACAAACCTGATGTCTCCTACCTCTGCCGCACTATTTTTACCTGCTCCTAGATACTGTCTCCCTGCATGTGACGTCAAGGAAAAGGGGAGAGGGAAGAGACAGAGACAGAGAGAGCTGTTATCATTCATCTACAGTGTGGGTTAGCCAGCTCCCTGCTGTCATCCTCCAAGAAAGTAATCAGTAGGCTACATAATATAGAGAGTTGGAAAGAGACATATCTTACGCCGCTATATTTGACTCCTTGTAAAAAGGTACTGTTGTCCATGTTAAGCGTGCTGGCCTTTTAATGCAGTGATTGGTTGTGTAACAGCCTGATCTATGTTGGTAAAATGACAGCAGGGTTTAATGGGCAGTATGCAAATGTATGTCTGCATGTGCACATGTATTACAGTTTGCTATTGTGTAACTCAGTCTTTGACTGTTTTAATTCCTGTGCACCAGAAAACTATCCTAACTGCTTCTTCTATACTCACTTTAACTTTCAAAGAAAGGAAAAAATCCTATCTTCCCATTTCAGAAGCAATTCCTAAACTCATAGCGGTGCCTTATCCCATCTCAGACCTCCTTATCTTAACTCAAGAAATCCTAACTACAACTGCGAATTAGATTCTTCAATCGGCACTCGTTCCTTTCATGCCCATTCCTGTGCTCAGAATGTTACATGAGACTGCCTCTATCTTTGATTTTGATAGGCTAAAGCCATCATATCAAAGGTTCTCACTTGTCGCTAACTTGTTATCATGGACAAAAAAAGGAATTTTTGCTACGAGGAGTTGGAGGCACTAATCGCATCGGTGCAGGAGAGGAAATCCAACCTTTTTTTTATCAATTCATTTATTAATTACATGTCTTTGCAGTTTATTTATACACAATTAATACATGATCTGGGAATTTTAAACTGTCATACTGTTTGAGTAGCCTTTCAATCATTATATTTTGGTGTTCATGTTGTTCCGCGTCTTCATTGTCCAGCAAGTTATTTTAAACTTAGGACAGTGGTCTATGCCATCCAAATTTAGGATTCTTAACTTGGGAAATCCCCAAGTTAGTTCTATAATAGCTAAATTATTATTTTAGGATTTATTCCTATAGTCAGGAATCATGTTTTAACCAACACCACAAATCCTACATGTCATCCTAAACTGAGTTAAGATTTCAGACAGAGTTTTCTCAAATGAGGCCCCTGGGATGTACAAATTTACATAATTATTTAAATTGATTATTTTGTAAGTGGTAATCCTTAAGATTTCAGTAATGGTTGGTTTGGCTACATCTGTGGTTACTGCAGTAACAGCAAGTATGGTTTAATACTGCACTGTTATTTATATATCCCACAAAATCAATTTGTATGCAACATGTAATGCGAACCAGGAAATATAAAGAGTGACAAACAGTGTATGGAGGTGGTTGGGGTAAATGGGTGGGTCCAAAAAAACACCAGACTTTCCCAGGAGACCGGTGTTCATACCTCTTGTGAAACCAGAAGTCAGCGTTGATTTATTTGGCATGTAACTTCTGTACTTAAGTTACGCCACTTCCATAATCGTTTTAAACCAAACTTTGACTTATTTGTTACGTAACTTCCGCCCTTAAGTAACACCACTTCCGAAGTTATTCTAATCCAAACCGTGATCTTTTTCCAAACTTAAACTTAAGTATTTTTGTTGCCCCAACCTAACTAAATTGTTTCCTGTGAAGACAGAAGTTTATTTTGAAAAGACTGTATGCATGTAACGAGCGGTAATTGACAAGTGTTGCTGGACATTCGAAGGAAAATGCAAGAAAAGTGAGGAATGACTTTGTAAGATATCATACGAATTGTTATATGAGGATATGT
>CAKALG010000572.1:0-11252 GCA_916700815.1 Helicolenus hilgendorfi | reverse complement strand
AGGCCGGCATGGACGCTAGCGAGCTGGTCCACGAGATCAACAAGCTGCTGCAGGACGTCAGACAGAACTAGAGAGAGAGGAAACAAAAAGGGGAGAAGACATAGCATGGTTTCACATTTCACCACATCCTGGCTTGTTCTTTGTGCCAACATGTATAAACATTTACGATGACTGTTTTCCTTGTTCACTGTAATGCTCGTCTTGTTTATTTTACCAAATATCCTCTTTACCGCTGCGGTGCCGAGAGACTCGCTGAGAGAAGCAAAAAAAACCCGGCACTGAAGTTGTGATTGAGGCGACTTAAAGGCATCAAAGCGAGCGCTTGAAGAACAGATTGCTCCGTTGTTATTACAGCCCTCTCCGAAAGTTGCTTGAATGAGCGATTTCAAACGGAAATCCGCCGACGAAAACTGTACCCTTTCTTCATTTGTAATGTTTACAACAGCGTGAACAGACTCTGCGGGGAGGAACCAACAGTTGTGTGATCTAATTTCTGCTTTTACAGTGTACAATATTGTACAGCGTGTGTGTGGAATCAAGGCAAAACTCACTTGAATATCGTGCTACGTCTCCTGTTTTGTTATTATGGAATGTAACTGTACAATTTGACCTTTGTATTTTAAAAATACACTCTTTTTTACTTCTATATATTTATATGTGTCCATGTATGTTTGTACAGAAAAAGAAAAAGAAATGTCTATTTTTTATATTCGTCACTGCATGTCTTAATATCACTCAATGTGTCTCTTTTCCTCGGCCCCTGTTTATTTTATAAAAACAACTGTATTTAATTTTGGTATTGAATGTGTGCGTGTGCGTATTAAAAATAATCACATTCCAATGCAGTTCCATGTTGGAAGTTGGTTTTGTATGGTAATATTGTGACCATTGGATGATAAATAAAGTGGAGGGATTCATAACAGAGGTATCATTCGTGCACATTACTTCCAGTAATATGACTTACCTTATTCATTTTTCATATGTTTTCCTCACCATGTGCGTCCATTTGCCCCCCACTGTGTCTTAGCACCCCCTAATGTCCAGCATCAGAACTGCAGCGCCCTCAGTATGCACAGCCACAACCTGCACTGTGCTTTCCGGGAGCCTCATTATACCACAATTCACATGCATGACTCCGCTAATAAACACGCCATTAGCTGTAAATTTACTCCCAAATGATCTCTTTGGATTAAAATGCATTTAGGCGTTAATTTAGTTTCAGAGTAAGGGGTTCTCTGTCTCAATGTCTCCCTCATCCATGACAGCACCACGCTTATGCTAAATATGCTTAGCAAATGAACAGCGTCTGATAATAGCTGCGCATGATGGAAAATCAAAAGCATGATATTGTACAGCCATATGGGCTGGTAATACAATTAAATAGAAAGTGGGTAGTAGCAGCAGCCCCTCCTCCTCATCCCCCTGCCCTCACACACACTGTGCTGATGATCATGAGGGCTTAACTTGGGGGATAATACACATGAGCGAGAACACACACACGTTCCCCACCCACAGTCGGGAGGCAATGGAATATTGAGTTGCGTTTAAAAGTGAGAAAATTCAACAACTAAGGCTAAATGAAGCAATTAACCTCATGAGACAGAGCTTTAACAAGGTAAAGGTTAGAATTTGCATAAACACACACAGCCACTAAGCAGACACAAACATCCACATCTACGCCCTCGCATAGAAAGACACACCGCTAGACACACGTGAGAACATACAGTAGAGCGGTGCAGATGCACGTGAAAACACACACACTTAATTTCACACGCACGTGCAAACACTTAATAATGAGCTCGTTTGTCTTCATCATTAAAGAGGCCAAGCCTCAATAAACAACAAGCACTGGCTGTGTGTGAGTGAAAGAGGGAAACTAAAGCATGCTCGGGCATGGATGTAAAAGAGAAGTGGATACAGTGTTGGAGGCAGGGAAGTTGTTCAATGGCGCATGAATCCCCCCAAAAAAAAAAGTTTGATTGGCTATTAGCATCCCTTGGGCTCATAGAGCAAGCATACTAGTGTTTCTTTTAAAGGGGAACTACTCCCATTTTCAAAATTCATTCATACATGTTATTCCTATGGTCTAAGACAGTCCAAAAAATATAAGTAAACATGAACAACTCTCTCCCAAATCCAAAAACTAGAGTGGCAAAACTCAAACTTGTGATGTCATCGGGTATAAAGTCTGGAGCTGCTTCATTACAATGATACAATGGGAGACTCATTATGTGGACCCACAGAATGTTTGTTTTCTTTTTATACCCAAATGAGCTTTATTTTATCTATAGTGTTGTCAGTCATGAAACAGAAAATGTAAGCATATACTCCAACATGAACATTCCCCTGGGTGCTCTCAGTGTAACATCTTTCTTGATTTGTACATTTGTTATAGTTGTTCCTGATAAAACATGACAGTTTAATCTAACACTGAATCAACCATGTTTTACAGAACATCTGAGTGACATAATGCTTTGTCCTGAAGCTCCTGAATGATTAGGCATTCCTGAAATATTCTCTGTTTTTCTTAATGTCAAAATCCCATGAAAAGCATATAATGCATTGATCCTATTAAAAAGTGTAATTTAAAGGGGCACTACGCCCATTTTCAAAATTCATACATGTTATTCCTATGGTCTAAGACTGTCCACAAATATTAGTAAACATGAACAACTCTCTCCCAAATCCCAAAACTAGAGTGGTAAAACTCAAATTTGTGATATCATAGGGTATAAAGTGTTGCTAAAGCGAACTGCTCCATAGACAATGAATAGGGAGAGATGTTCTAGATGACACTGAGAGCACCCAGGTGAAATTTGTGTATTGTCTGTTTCACTACTGACAACACTACAATAAAATAAATCTCATTGACGTATAAAAAAGAAAAACAGTCATTCTGTGGGTCCACAAAATGAGTCTCCAATGTATTGTCTATGGAGCAGCTCCAGACTTTATACCCTATCACATCACAAGTTTGAGTTTTAGCTCTCTAGTTTTTGGATTTGGAAGAGAGTTGTTGCGGTAGATCAGCTGCTCAGTAGCTCAATCAAGGGAAGTGCAAACAGGTTTGCCTCATTATATCCTCTTAGCAGGGAGGGGCTGGGACTTGTTAAGATGTAGGACAACAGGTAAGGTATTTCTGCAGTAAATTACATTGTATAATATTGTGTGTGCTCATCGGTGCCGATGGGTTTCTACAGATGGATTGAGATGTCAGCAGTAACTTAGAAATCTTGTATTAATGGTTTGTTCATTATTCTGTGTGAATTTAGATGCTTGCTCTGTTTATTTCCCCCTATACTTACCTGGGCAGGTGGTAGATTCCAGTTAGGTGAGGCTGAGAATATAAAATCCCATTCACTGGAGTTGGCAGCCTGCTGTAAGCCTGCAGCTTTCTTTATTTTGGTGTTCTTTGTCTTCAGTTTTACTGAAATTCCCAGGTTTCATTTTTGCCCTTTGTTTTGTTAATAGGCTAAATGCCAACTTGTTTTACACTACTCCAACTTACTGATGTTACGTTTGTTCTTTTTAAACAGAAAACACACGTTTCATATTGTGATATTTACTGGAAATGATATAAAATATAGCCAACAGTAGTAGGAAACTTTCATCTCCCCGGGGATCTCCCTCCAGCCAGCTGACACCGTTTTAAGGTTTTTTCTAGTGAAATGAGGAGGTATCGCAACTCCTCATTTTAACTTCACCAGTCAGCTGCTCCTGGTCTATTGAGGCGATTTTAAAGGCGAGCGACAGGAATAAATAGAAAGAGCTGGGCGTCTGACAAAAGATGAGCTCAAAACGGCGTACCACGTCGCACTGCGTCCTCACAGCCAGGACATTCCAATAAATAAGGACATGGTTCTTAAGTAGTTTTGTTCATGACTTGGCAAAGCACCAGACCTGCAGGATAAACTTCTAATGTGTGAGTACTGGTTTCTTTTTGTTATTATGGAGTGGTATCAGGGATTTAAATTGATAGCATCGTAATTGTTACATCTCGTATGTTGGAAAATGTGCACCTACTTTTAATCTATGTCTCTGATAACATTTGGCTGCTGAGTTCAGGGCAGGATGTTAAGTTAGCGTTGCTGAATTTGGCGCTCCGGCTGCTGTCCGTGGTGCTGATCTAAAGCTGTTTTGCTGTATGGGAGTCGCATGGTGAGACTCTCGATGGTGGCATAGCAATTGTCTACTTTGCAATTGTCTGGAGTGGTTGTGTGTTTTGGGCGAGGGCCCAAGACAAAAATTTGTACCGGGGCCAATCACAATTATGTTACGCTGCTGTTCTTCAACATCCCTTTTTAAAAGTTTCCCAGTGCCAAACCATGTCATCTGCCCTTTATACGGGATGGCGGCACTACAGACATGGTTCCAGTCTATATGTTATGCTAAGCTAGCTGACTGTAACGTCATATTTAGCAGACACGCATGAGAGTGTTGAAAAGAAAGCACATCAGCATATTTCCCAACATGTCATATTATTGCTTTTATTAATGTCTGGCCAACACTAAAAGATTTTACAGATCTCAACATATTTTGAAAATGTGAGACTCCACACATAATGACGTTATGATAAATGTAATAGTTTTGTTCCTATGGTGTGTGGTGAGCAACGATTTGGCCAAAACAACGCAACACACACTGACAGATTCCATTCATGAACAACAAGAGCCCCGACTAAAATCTCGTAAAATCTCTCGCGATCAAACGTGACCTTAGTGTAAACAAACATGATGGACGACAGGCAGGAAGAATTAACAATGCTAGTTTTTGCTCTACATTGTACTCACGAAGAAAAAAGAAAACTAATGGATGAAGTCATGGCGACATGACAAATAAACATTTGTGTTGTTGCCACAAATCAACAAGTTGGTCCTCCATTTCTGAGCTCCATTTTACTACTACTTTATGCATCATGTTTTGCATTAGCTCATGCATTAGCCACAGCGGCTATGACAGCGGTTGTTGTCCTTCTGCTTCAGTCAGCATGGTTTGCAATTGGCTATCGTTCTTTCCCACGTGACTGCGTCATCGGCTGTCCTCGGGGTTCCCCACACACAACAGGATATCCGATCGTAAATATTGAACATGTTTTAATATTTACAATCAGAAATCGGTGCAGCCAGGATGGACTTCCAAGCCGATTTGGGGGATGTAAAAAAAAACACTCTTAACATACCTCACACCGCAGAAATATCTGGAAAGATTACCTTTAGAACCATCAAGAAATCTGTGACCATGTCGGTAGTCTGGCCGAAAATAAGCTTAAATTAAGCTGTAGCAATACAGACTCGGGTAACATGAGACAGTTAAAATTTCATAAAGCAGCATAAGCGGGATGTACAGTGTTTCACAAAGTGTGTGCGTCATTTTAAAATTAGATTGGCAAATGCATGATGGATGGTCTTTAGCAACAAGAAATGTCTTTGGCATCGGGTAATGGTGTGTGTAATAGGAAAAAAAACACACACCGGGTGAAAGATCCAGTAGTGCTCATTTATTACCACTCAGGTAATTAATTTTAAACAAATACAGCAGTGGCAATAGTATGATGTTGAAATATGAACTCCAGCTTGTTATTGTCTTGGCAAATCCACCATTAAATTGTTTGTCAGCCTCACTTGCCTTTCACTCATTTTCATTCTGAAACCCGCTCTCTTCCATCTTCTCTCTCCCGCTGCACAAACCCTACCTCCATATCTCACTCACACATCGTCTGGCTATTTCTGTCTGTCCATCTGTCTGTTTGTGACACACATGCACACACACACACACACATCAATATTCTCCTTTACACACACAAACACATCCAAATAAATCCCAGCAGCACTCTCGGCTCATATCACAGCCCCCGTGTCCCCATAGACATTAGAATGTGTAATGCCACTCTCTACTTCATCTCATCTCAACTCATCTTGTCACCGTCTGATTACCCCCTAATCGTTATTTTGCTTCTTTTATTTCATATTAACATCACTGTGAAACAAGTATTAAAGGGGACATATCATGAAAAACTCACTTTTTCAGTGCTTGTGCTCATACATCTGCAGTGCCTACCAATGAACAAACTGTGAAATGTTTTTGTTGTGGGCTGCCTAGATCAGAAAACCTAATTCAACAAGCCATTCAGAATTGGCTCCCCTTCCTATGTCACATGCTGGCTCATTGGCCCAATCCCAACATCCACACTCACAGACTCGCAGACTTTGAGGCATGTTCCCCCAAAGACCAAGAGGGTTTAGGGCTGTCCCACTGTCAAATCGTTAAGTCCTTAATGGCTCTCTCACAGACATTTTGAGCCCTTTTTGAACACTTTCCCGACGTTAAACACAGGGTTACCACAGTTACCAGGGAAAGGGGAAAAAAAGGTAAACAAGGAGGATGGCACATGGGTGTTCAGCCAGGCATATTTAAATTTACACAGAAATATTTAACAATAAGGATTTAAGATCGTACATAAAAAAATTCATCAACCTTTTCTTTTAATTTTGCTTAATGAAGTTTGACAAAAACAAATGAATAGATTTTTTTGACAATTACATCTAGTCTTACAAGACGTTCAAATAGGCAGTAAAAAAAACATAAAATAAAAATCCACAATTGGCATCGTCAAGGTAACGGGATATGTCGGCGCAAAGTGCTGTCCAATGTTCATATCTATACCATTTCAAGCCCTTGCAGCTTCTCACACTCGACCATTTACCAGGTGACGTCAGTCAAGTCCCTGAGGGTTCAGGGGGACATTGGAATTGGGCCATTAGCCCACAGCTTGAGAACTACCTTTGCAAAGGTGCAAGCTAATCAGAGCAGACTGGGCTGTTATAGGAGGGGGTGCTTGAAGAGGCGCTAAAACAGAGTGTTTCAGACAGAGGGTGAATACAGGTATATTCCAGCCCAGTCGCACAGCAGTTAGTGACACAGTCAGGAAATTTAATGTATTGATTTGTGTACATAGACACGAATTTCAAATTTTCAAAGTATAGAGATGAGCGAACGCTGCGTAGGGAGGAGGTCAGGGTGGATGGGTGTTTCAAAAAACACTGGACTTTAGCCAAGGAGACCGCTGTTGTGGTCCCATGTGAAACCAGAAGTCAAAGTTAATTAATTCGTCACGTAACTTCCGTACTTAAGTTATACACTTCTGGAGTTATTCTAATCCAAACCACGATCTTTTACTAAAGCTAACTAAGTAATTTTTGTCACGTAACTTCCATACTTAAGTTACGGCACTAAACCTAACTAACTAGTTTTGTTGCCTGAGCCTAACCAAGTCGATTTATTACAAAACCCAACAATGTAGTTTTATTCTGAAAAGACTGGAGCGGAAATTGACACGTGTGTCACGTGATGCTGGACATTTGTAGGAAAACGCAAATAAAATATGTCTCTGAAAGTCGCGCTGAGTGTCACGAAAAAACAGGGAAATTTGTGTCTATGTACACAAATCAAATAAATTAAATTTCACTGTACACTGTACTGTTGCAAAGGTGCACCATATTTTTCTCGCAAGCCAATCAGAGCAGACTGGGATTTTTTTGGGAGGGGCCCTTTAAGAGACAGGCACTAAAACGGAGCGTTTCAGACAGAGGGTGAATACTGGGTATATTCAGAAAGACAATATGAGAAAAATAATGTGTTTTTTTTTAACATTAAAGCATGTGAACATGTTCTAGTAGAAACCCAAAATGCAAGTATGACCCTGGAAGTGAGCATGATATGTCTCCTTTAAGTCACACCTATTATAGCCTTACACTTTTTCTTTAGCCTGTTGTACATAAACCCTGAAAATCTTAACAAACTCCAAACTCCCTCCTCATCTCCTTCGCTTCCAAAATGATTTGATTGTTATTATGACAGGAAATTAAGAAGGTGAAGGCTTGTGTTATGTAGGGTTGTTGGGTCTGCTGACACAGAGTCAGCTCTCATCTGAAGTCAAACACACCGCGCTGACCCTCAGTGCACACTCATGTCGGGGAAGCAGGATATTGGCAAGCCTGTAATATAAACAGAGCTCAGGTGTTGTGTATACCACAGCAAGTCACTGTGATAAAAACTGCTGTGATGGAATGCCTAATATGTCTCATACCTTATTGCTAAAGGAATTTCATTGACAGACTTTTCAGTCAGCTGGTTCTGTAATAATTGGGTATCTTTCTATTCTTATTTCTTTATTGAAGTCAACCCTTTTTTCAGCCTGCAGACAGAACTCAGGACAAAAAAAAAACCCTCTTTGATTATCAAACTAGTTTTTAGCTTGACCTCAATAGCAACTTTTCAACTGAGAATTTGTGGAAGGGAAAAAAAGGCAGAGATGAACAGGCTCGTGAATGATGAAGATGATGATGGTTTAGAGCTAAATCGTGGTTTCAAAACTTTTGCTGTCAAAAAATTTCACGCCCACCACAAAGGACAGAAGGCTCTCTTGCTGTATACACAAGATAGGCGTCTTCATATTGTTGTCTTGATTGGCATGTTTGCTTGATGGGTATCACTAGTCTTTGTTTTCCTGTCAAAATTCTGTCCATCTCATACTTTTTGTTTGTTTTGTTGTCTGCATATCCGTAGTCAAATCTTGCAAAATCAGGATTTTGTGTATTCTATTTATTTTGTTAAGTCAGTGGTTCCCAACCATTTATGGCTTGTGACCCCTCACAAACAAAGCGGTATCTATGCTTGCGATCTTTTTCCCAAAACCTAGATTCCAGCGGTTCACCAGATTAACCCTCTGAGACCCACAATAGACCAGTTTTTGTCTTTTTAGGAGGATACAGGGGGTCTTTAGCGGGAGATAGCAGGTCAACACTATATGTCACATAGAAGTAGTGTACATCATCTGAAAGCTGTGAACCTGAAGATTAATTTGAGATGCAGCTCATCACTGTGTGTCAAGTTGTTCTAATTATAAATCAGAAATAAACGTGAATTAATAGATTAGTTAATTAATTGAAATAAATTGTAAAAGTGTATGAGGGTTTAGAACATTATGATAGAAGTATATGATGACTATTTCAATGCTCTATTATGTCTCATAAATTGGTGCAACAATGTTAGGGTTAATATCATTTGTGACACATACAGTATTTGGTGCTAAATTTAACCATTTTTTACCACTTAAGAATTGATAATAATTATCAATAATCCCTCCAAAATACCACAATAAGACACCAAGACATTGAGGAACACTATAGAAAAAGCCATGCTGTGATTTGGTATCAAAAATAGATTTGGGGATTTCTGCAGGAATTGTATTTTTCTTATCGTCAATCTACCTAGGAAAGCCATCCATCCTCTGAATGCCCTAAGTCTGTAGTTTGTGGTTGTAAAGTTTCATGAGGCTGTGATTATCCTAGAGGTCACCACAGGTCATTTTATACAGCGACATCAAATTTCAAAAACTGGTCTCACTACAATGACTTACTTATATTTCTTTACATATATTGTGTTTATATTGTAGCATAATGAACAGCGGATCAATAAAGTATTTCTGATTCTGTAACTAGTAATATATGTAGTGAAGTGAAAAGCCCAATATTTCCCTCTGAGATGTGGTGGAATAGAAGTATAATGAAGCATAAAATGGAAATACTCAAGTAAAGTAGCCTACAAGTACCTCAAAATTGTACTTATGTACAATGCTTAAGTAAGTGTACTTAGTTACTTTCCACCACCGTTGTAAGAGCATCTTGTTTCTTTATCATTCACAAACGAATCAGACACACAGACCTCTTGCGCAGCAGACTCTTTTGACTCATCGTGACGAGAAAAGCACAGCTGTTACTAATGGCATTAACGGCGGCTCTGTTACAGCAATTAATGCAATGCAATTAGAAAACGTATTAGTCACACCTGTCAAATGTCTGCTCTGAAAAAGGTGTACTTACTCCACATTTTCCCTTGTACCATGTGAGACTGCGAAAACTGTGTATTGAGCTAATGTTACACCAAACTACTGGCACAATTAAACATGTCCTATTAAATAAAAGTGTGTGAGAACTGTACAAAAATGCAATGTTGTTGATCAGAACATGTTCATTTCCACCACTTACAGTTTGTCTCATTCACTTAGGCTCAGAGAAGTTGTCGTCCTCTTCACAACTTCGAAACATTCTTTCATCGTTTGAGCCGTCACATGCGAAATGATCCGTTCAATAATAAAAATCTGTCAGACATACATGTATATTCCATAAATATATATGACATGGTGTTACATACTGTGAGGAGGTACATTTAGTTGTTTTTTTACTGAACTACTGCAGTTTTTTTTGGCATGGATGTCATTTCTGTTCACTGTAACTTTACATGAAAGATTACTGTAAAGGTGAATTTTCTGTTTACAGTACATGTAACACATTATTGCTACATAAATACATTTACTACATACATAAAAATGTGCAAATCCTTGTTCAGTTTTTCTCGATCGTTTTGTCTCATTTTTCAACAGTCTTTACATTCTCTATAATCTGTAAGTGCAGTTGTCACAACTGTTTGATGGGGTCATCAAGACTCTGTTGCAGATCTGCAAAAGGTAGTAATTCACCCACTCACACTTCATTCATACTTCAAAACCAGTTATCGCATCAGTTAATTGGCCAATGGCACCAAAATGGAAAGTTGTTTTGTCATCGTGTGAGCCGTACTTGTCAAAATGTTTACATGATTTTTTACCTTAGTCAGTCAACCCTGGAAATATTTCTTACATACATATCTATGTTTGACTTTTTACTGTTCTATACCAGCATGCCAGTTTTGTCGAGCTGAAGGATATTGTGTATCATATACTGAGCTGTTTAGATTCCCATTTCAACAGTGGGTCAATGAGGTAGGTTTACTAGGAAAAGTCTATACTACAGTAGCTACACAGAAAAAGGATATTCACAGTTGTATGTATACAGTAAAATAATTTGTGTAACACTGTGTTACATGTACTGTAAAGAGAACACTCACATTGATTTTTCATGTAAAATCATATACCGAACAGAAATGTTGCCACAAAATGAAGTTCATTCCAATAAAAAACAACAACCTTGCAACAATGGAAAAAAAACCCTGCGGTAGTTAAGTTAAAAAACAACACATTGTACCTCCTCAGATATATTTATATGATATATGAAAGAATGTTTAGAAGTTATGAAGAGTTCGACAATTTCACTGAGAGTAAACTCATCAGTTTTGATCAGCAAGACAGGTGCAAGTGGTTATTGTACTTTTTCTCTTTTGCACATTATGCCAAAACATGTGCAATTTGCTTGAAT
>CAKALG010000571.1:0-12908 GCA_916700815.1 Helicolenus hilgendorfi | reverse complement strand
AAGGAATCCATAATGAGTTCATTTATGTCATCAGGCTTACAAAGAATATAAATGTACACTACTGCATTACCTCTCTATGTGCAACAGGTCAGCCGCCTCAGTTTTGTTTGCTTTTATGATTTGTAGTGCCAAATTTGTAGTCACCAAAAATGTTTCTGTCTCAGAGCTGGATGTTATTACCAGAATTTTCTTCATCTCAAAGTCAAACAAGGACACCATTACATACTCAAGTGGGTTCTTCATAGCATTGGATTTAGTTTAATCATATCTCACGAATCTTTATCATATTAGGTCAAATAAAAAATGAATGTATTTGAAAGCACTGATCTGTCATGCTGATGCTGAGAGGAGAGGGTCCCACCATGCTGTCAGTTTGTGTATCTCAGTCTTGTTTTTAGAAACGTCACTTTGCCTATTTGCAATGACCAATAATAGTAGTAGTAGTAATAGTTTAGATGGAAATCCTGAAATCGTCACATTTATGGGATTATAAATGGACAGCAGTTGAATGTCTGTAAAAGTCTGTGTTGTGTAAAATTACTTTACTTTACTATTACTTTATTTGTGAGAAGACCTTTTGTTTCGCCACTCACCATTGTCTTCCTCCTCCAGATCTGTGGCCCAGGCGCTGAAGACGGGCAAGCCCGTCAAACCCGAGCATTTCAGCGAGGTCACTTTGTACTTCAGTGACATCGTGGGCTTCACCACAATCTCCGCTCTCAGCGATCCCATCGAGGTGGTAGACTTACTCAACGACCTCTACACACTCTTTGATGCTATCATTGGACTGCATGATGTCTACAAGGTGAGTGGTGGGGAAGGAGGGGGGGGGCAACCACGGGGTTGATATTGTAAATATGTTTTCTTTTTTTCTGTCCATTCCAATACCCATACTACCATACTATTTAGTATACATAATACATAGTATGTCAAATGCAATATGCCAAAAATACCAGGATGTCCTACTACGTGCGGTTGCATTTTAGACATCTTTATTAAAATTTGTCTTTGGATTCACAGACATGCACACTTCACAGATGTACATACACTTAAAAGTTTCCTTTGCTATGGGTTAAATGACATTAGATTAAGAAAAAAAATAATAATAATAAATACAATGATAAATACCAGTAATAGCCTAACTGGGCCAAACAGTTGGGATGAGAGTGACAAAATATTAACAGTTAATACACAGCAAGCCAGCATGCTTTTCTGGTTATTCTGACCCATATTCCTCTGCGGAGCGGATATATGAGCAAGAGGGTCAAAGTTTGAGGCGCAATGTCATGAAGAAGTAATATGTCCCAATTGTATGCATGCAACAGTACGCACTTTGTAAGGACAGCTGCAGTATGTACTAAAAGTAAAAAGAAAAAGTATGTGATTTGGAACGTATTCTCAGTTTCAGTTTTTTTTTTTAACAAAATGTCATTCAAAGTCTTGCATCTTTTTGTATTTCCTGGCAAACTTTCCACAATAATTAGATCTAAGATTATCTATATTGTTGATGTTATATTTCCCACCTCATTTTAACACATGTCCACTATTAATCAAGATGATTCTTTGCAGTGTTGAACTTGTTTGTGTGTGGGTGTGTGTTCTTAATTTTTCTTGTATGTAGGTGGAAACTATCGGAGATGCATACATGGTAGCCTCAGGAGTCCCCACTAGAAACGGCAACCGTCACGCAGCCGAGATGGCCAACATGTCTCTTGACATCCTCCACTGCATTGGGACCTTCAAGATGAGGCACATGCCTGAACTGAGGGTCAGGATCCGTATTGGCCTTCACTCTGGTGAGCAATATGTTAATCCTCTCTGTGCTCTAATGCTCTCTCTCTCTCTCTCTCTATACACATATATATATACAAGAGTAATGTTGCATATGGAAAGTTTTTTACCCTGAGTGATTACTTTAAGAGTCACATACACGTGTAATGAGTAATATGGCATGAAATAAATCAAACTCTGTTCCAGAATGAGTAAAAGTTAATATGTTACAGAGGAATAATAAGAATACAGGAGCTCAAGCTGCTAAGGCAAGGAGCTATTTTTACCTCCTTTATCCTAGTCTGGAACTTATTCCTGGAACAGTGAAACGCTATCCACTTAGAGCACTGTCATCCAATTAACACACTGCATACTTTGGATTTCTAACTCAATTCTATGAATTTCTTTATGTACACAGAAGTGGTAGTAGTGCACAGCTTTAATGTTATGTTTTGGGAATAGAGTTGAGTACTTTTATTGAAATGAAAAGAGATTATGAGTCTACTAGCAAGAATAGGAACAACAATTGTATTGAAAAATGAGTCTTCAAAGTTATAGTCATATTTATTTTATACATATTTCTTGCCTATGAGAAGTGTCATAGTCGTGTGTGTTGTTGCTGTCTATGTTTGCAGGCCCAGTGGTAGCAGGAGTGGTGGGTCTTACGATGCCTCGGTACTGTCTGTTTGGAGACACTGTCAACACAGCATCTCGAATGGAGTCCACAGGGTTGCGTGAGTGTCTCATACATCAGTATATAGACCAGACCGATCTCCTCTTCCTTTTTTTAATCATTTGTTTTACATTAACACAGTGGTTTAGAGTACAGGTGTAGTCTGTGTGCATGCTGCCTGAGGCTAAACAGGGCTTTAAAGTGAGCAGTCCTAACTAATCCTTTAAGACTATCAGCAGAATTAGAGGCCAAATTGAAGTTTCAGAGTAAATGTCAACATCAATGACCAAGTTTGCCTCCTCTGCCCTCTGCATGCTGTAGAAATTAAGTGTGAACTTAGTATTAACTGCTAAGTACACTTAACTTGTGTTTAAGAATTCATCACATTTGATGGAGCTCACAGGAGATCATACTGTAATAAACTGAGCAGTATCTAAAATACAGTGGTGGAATGTAACTAAGTACATTTACTCGAGTACTGTACTCAGGTACAAATTCAATCCATTTTATGCAGCTTTATACATCTACTCTCAGAAACATCTTGTAGTGTACTGTTTAGCTGTAAAATGAGAAAGTTCGCTCCGGCTGGTGGTGGTTCAACTGATCTCAACATGGCTGCCGGGTCACAAACTTTCTCATTCGTGAGTTTGCGAGTGATTGACAACTGCCTCCATTGAATGATCAGCCAATAGGAACGCTCTCTCTCTGAAATTACCTGTGATTGGCCAAAGTCTCCCGTCACAGGCTAGATTTTCTAGAGCTTGAAAACAGAGTCACGAGGAGGTGCAGAAGTTTAGTTTTCTTGCAGAACACTTGAATTACAATATGCTGAAAGGTTATTATGGAAAAAAAAATATGGAAAAAACATTATGCCTACTACAGGTTTAATGCAGCAGTAATATTAATTCAAAAATGTCATATATAATAATACAACACTGAGAAGGAACATTTTACTGCACAATGAGTACTTTTACTTTTGATACTTTAAGTACATTTGGCTGATACTTACATAATTTTACTTAAGAAATGTTTTGGATGCAGAGCTTTAACTTGTAGTGGAGTATTTTCACAATGTGAACTTTTACATAAAGAAAGGATATGAATGCTTCTTCCACTGCTAAAATTATGCATTTATGCTTGACTGTACTGTATTTGGCATTGATGGGTAGTCTACTGCCACCAAGTGGCTTAATACCAAAATGACAGCCTTACTTTCTAAATGTCTCAGATAGAATAATTTTAAACTTCAGAAAGTTCCAAAGCCAATACAGATTTGACATGTATAACTGATATTAAAGCAAATGTCGAGGATCTTTCTGTATTTTCTATTACAGCTTACAGAATCCATGTCAACCAAAGAACAGTTCATCTCCTGGACAGCTTGAAGCTGGGATACAAAGTGCAAAACAGGGGCCTGACGGAGTTGAAGGTAAAATAAATAAATAATACATTTACACACTGTAACACTATTGTCATAACAGCTAATAAATGCTACTGATTATTTATTTTTAGGGAAAAGGGATTGAGAACACATATTGGTTGGTAGGGAGGGAGGACTTCAACAAACCTCTGCCGATTCCTCCAGACCTTCAAGGGTAAGAAAATATTTGGTTACTCCTCCACGTATGCATAAATGCACATTTATACTGTAGCATGTAATCAAGTGACTGTATGGACGGCATGTCGTGTTCTGCTCTGACTGTGTCCCAGTCTTGGTACATTAAAAGCTGCATTTCCTATTACAGGGGAAGCAATCATGGTATCACTTTAGAGGAGATACCTCCGGACAGAAGACAAAAGTTCCTTGATCGACAGAAGAAGATGGGCTAGAGTAATGTTTTTTTTTTTTTTTTACTGATGTCCCAGAATGAAAAGTGATATTTTCTAGAACATTATTTTTCAGTGAAAAAATACGCAAAGAGATGTGTGAAGGAAAAGTTAAACATGCAACAACCACATTCTACTGTAATTGATGCTACGCTCAAAATGACAACCAGTACCAGTGACATGAGGATAAACACTTTCTGGAAAGCATTTCTATACTAAAATAATCTTTACTGTAGAAGAGGCAACTGTCCGTATTATATATGTATTCAACAAAAAATAAAGCTAACATAATATGCATACCAAAGTTGAATTACAGATCCAAAAAGTGTTGGGTTAGAGGACAGCAATCGCCTAACAAGAAGGGATTGTGATGTCTACAAAAACGATCATGGTATACTTTATGTACTGTATGTATCTTTACTGATCTTTAAGCTTTGTAGAGATAGTGGAGAGATTTTATCATGAACACCCTAAGGCAGTATAGCCTTTTACAACAACTCAGAATTAATACATTAAAACATTTTCACAGTAATTTAAGATGAAAAGCAACAGATAGGTCAACCAGGGTTGAGAGCTCAGGTCAGAGATGGCTCTGATTTTGCTTTTGTGGCAGTATTACTGTGATTATTCACACATTTGATGAATTAAGCCATATAATAAAAAATGGCCAAAATATGTAAAACAAAGCATCCGCTTTTTTGACTACTGTGTCTCCTAACATGTATCCCATTATTGCGGTAGGCCTATTTGAGTTGATTTGACTGATGGGTCTGTTTCATTCTAACTTATCACTTTGATTAAAAAAATGTGCTCTAAATTTTAGTTTAGATGACTTGTTCCAGTGGTAATTATATAGATAGATACTGGAAATGATCTTGGGGCCAAAACATCTACAAAGCGGGAAATAATGGATACATTCCAATGTTTAATGACACAATTTTCAGAAAAATGTCATGATGGGACCCACATGATATTTTTCTTTAAACAATTGACCTATGATGTGCATCTACATTACGTTTCTCTCCTTAATGATGTCATCATACTACATACATATGTATTGTTTTTTAATGGTCATGATACTACATACAGTATGGATTGTTTTTAATGATGTCATGAGACTACATACAGTATGCATTGTTTTGCTTTGCTGACATTTTCCACCAAATCATAGCAGACGTACGCAACATGCAAACAAGACCCGAACTATTGCTCACTAACAATTTCCCTATAGCTTCACCTACAGTTCATGTAGCCCATTACTGAAACATGCTGCATTCTGAATGTACTGTACAGCTGTGTGTTTAACAGGATCTTAATAGGACAGTAATGGGAAGACACACAGTAAATCTGCTCTGAATTGACTGAAATTATTATCTCCAATAATGTGCTTCAGCAGATTGAGCCTTTTCATGTGTATCGCTGTCTTCTAGTGGAAAATGTCTTGAGTTTTGCAGACATTATTTTCTTTTTGGGCTCTCTGGGACCCCAAACAGCAGCTGCATCTGAAGGTCCTCTGAGAACAAATGTTCACTAAGACACTCCAAGACGCACTAAGACGCTCCAAGACGCACTAAGATGCCCAAGCCCAGGGGATTTTACAGAACATATGGAGAAAGAATGCATACAAAAGGGGAAGGACAGAGTCATTTCTCTTTGTCTTGAGGATGTGTATATACTGTAAATTTGTAAATTGTTAGTTTGTGACCTGCAGGGTTAGGGACTTTTTGGTGGAGTTTTTTATTCTGATTGGGTTCCCTAAATCCCTGACACAAAATGAGATAGCAACAAAACATAAGGGTTTAATCACAGTGCATTCAGAAAGCAAGCAACTGCATTGTTCCCTCACTCTCTGTTGGCTTGCTAATTGTCTGCTGCAGCACTGATACTGAAGCAAATAGGCAGGCAGTGTCAGGATGTGATTTTTCTCCAACAACAGTTACATTTTTTCCTTGGGAGCTCACTTGCTGACCACTTCTAACATCTGTCACACATCTGATGACTTGATTATCAGGTTGTTTGTGGTGTATTCTTTCACACCATTAAGTGTTAAGCACTGGCTCTTCAAGCATGATTAAACCCCTGTCCAAGAGGAAACACAGGATTCTGAAGAACATGGGGAAAAGCTGTATCTAAAGAACAAAATAAGTTATTATATTGCATAGGTAGGACCTACGTTTGCTAGATTTTTAATCAATTTGCCAAATAGATTAAGCTCCTCAAAATTGAATGTACTGTATTGTTCATTTTGAAAGTGTTTTCAATGTGTTTCCATAAATAAATTATGGTTTTAGTGAAGATTGTGTCTTCGTATGTTATGCGTCGTTTGTGTTGAGGCCATTTTCCCAAATGGTGCCCTGACAGTACATTAAATTATGATTCTTAAGTTCAGTAACGAAAAGTAAATCACACTTTAAATGACCGGTAAGACATTTATAGCTTGATATTTCTAAGTTGGTGGCTTTTATCTGTCAAATCTGATTAAAAATTTTCAATTATAACAAGCTTTAAGCTTTGAAATAGCGGTGGACAAAAGGGGTGACATGGTAAACGTATCAGCAATATTAAAACGCAACTCAATTATGAAGAGGAGACAGTAACTCAATGGAAGTCTGACCTCACCATTTTACATCGTCAAGCAAGTTCCAGTGATGCTAACAAGCTTTGGGCTGATTTTCCTCTGTTTTACTCTGTAGTGGAACAATCCAACGAAAATGCAAGGGTGGCTTTACATAATGCAACTTCTGTGCAATACGCTGCACATCATAAACCCTCTTAAGTGTTTTTGTCACAATTTCATTCTGAACATTGCACATATTGATAAATCTTATTCCCGTTTATTGAGTGTATTTCCTGTTAAAACAACCTCCATGGAACTGAAGTTGCATTTAGGTTGCACCGTGTATCTTACAGTAACTTTAGCCAACAATTTACATAAATTTAGATATAAGGTGATGTATTTTTGTCATAGATGTTTCATAGATTAATCATAGATTTTTAGATTTTCCATCAGTGACAGAGTATATTTGCTGCTTTAGATCATGAGATTCTTTAAATGTGATCACAACTTGTACTGTTAGCTACCGCTGAAGACAATGAGAATATTTTTATTTTTGAAATGATTAAAATATTATCCAAATCACACAGATCATGTCTGCACTGCTAGCAGGAATATCTACAAGAGATATCAGTGTCCTGAGTACAATTGCAGCTCAGAAGCAATTCTTATTGCTGCAACTAACAGGGGTTGCTATGAGGGTGTTACGACCCCGAAGAAAGCTCGTATACGAGGTCGAACATAATAAGAATCAAGAGTTTCACAAGATATACAAGACTTTATTTTTAGGAGCAACACAGATATAGACCAATAAATAACAAAAAGAGCTTAGTTAAGTAAAAACCTCAAATTAACCCCTAAAGTTTTACCCCTAACTAATGAACTGGTGAGCCGGCAAAAAGTAACAAAAGAGGGGAAGCCACCTCAGCCCGGCTCTTATAGAGCCGGCGGAACCGGGTGCTTCCCCCTTCCCCTGAACAACATAATCCCAACTAAACCCTAAGAAACAGAAACAAAACCCAAAAACGAAACCACCGGACTCACCAGAAAAGATAAACAAAACAAAACTACAAGTGGTCAATATACTATTGCTGCTGCTTCTGCCAGGCCAGAGTGGAAGAGAGACCCGATCCAAATCCCATCCCCCTCTTTATTGACTCCAATCAAGCAGGAGCTGCCACACCTGGAGAAAAAGACACAGACCAAGATTAGGCATGACAGGATCAGAATGAGGAGAAGGAGGGGGAGCATAACACCCCCACACAAGTTACTGAACAATGTATCCCGTGAAAACTGCAAGCCCCCTACAGGACACTGTTTAGGAACAACTGGCTACAGGCGCGACAATGCGTCAGCCAGAACATTATCCCTGCCACGGACATGTCAGACTTCCATATTAAAAGGCCTGCAATCGCAAACTCCACTTCATTGAACGCTCCATTTCTGATGGACATCGAGTTTTTTAGAAAAATAAGAAATTGGATGCTCCACCATCCGAACCTTCTTGCAGAAGAACAGCGCCAATGCTGGTATCACTCGCGTCCACATCCAGCTTAAAAGGCTGATCAAACTGGGGCGCTGCAAGAACGGGTGCGTAGGCGCTATGCGACATGTATGACAAGATCTACAATAGCGTGTAACATCCCTCTTTAACCCCGGCCAAAAGAAATTTCGCAAAATACGGTCATATGTTTTTTCAACCCCCAAATGACTGGCAAGAGGATTGTCATGAGCCAGAATCAAAATTGCGTTTCGGTATGGACCAGGAACTACAATCTGAGTCACAACACTCCAGTTGTCTGCAGCCGAGGAACTCAATGGCGTCCATTTACGTATGAGCAACCTGTCCCTCACAAAATAACCAGATGACACAGATTCCACTTTATCCCCAGCTACCGCAGCTTCGACCAAGGGAGACAAAGTAGCGTCATTCTTTTGAGCAACAATCAACTGGTTACGAGTCATGGACAAATGCTCAACCTCAGAAACATTTCCCACACTCACGTCTTCACTCTCAACAGCTTCTGGAGAAAACAAGCAATTATCACCACGATCACAAAGAAAACTGTCACTCAAATCAACTTCAGCCTTGTCCTGTTTACACCGAGACCAAGTAACAGCACAAGCTGCAAAAACCTTGGGAAACTTCTCAGCGAGCTCAACAGGAGACTGCCTAACAGGGCTCAGGGTCACTTCAGGAGTAACCAGCACCTTTCCCCCTGCCAAATCATTCCCCAATAAAAAGGGGCATAACAGAGGGCAATCTGATTAGTTTGACAGGCTGCTATGCCAAACCTTTTTTTGTCACGGGAAAACAGGACATACTCCCAAGACTACTTCACCTGAAACAAGGTCAGACTCCACCAAGATCTTATGCAAAGGCACACCTATGTCCTTCATGTCATAACCTACCACGGGAATGTCGGAACCCACAGCAGAATCATTACTGAATGGCAACACTCCCTCCAAAATAAGAGACCGGGAAGCAGCCGTGTCCCGTAGCATCTTCACAGGGACCTTAGGACCATTACCAGACAACGACACAAAGCCATCCATAATGAAAGGAGCTAAATCTGCCAGATCACTGGACATTCTATCAGACATCTCAGTTAAGGTGTTATCAAACTTATTTACCAAAGCTACTGGTTTTGCATTTTGTTTTTTTAACACAGAGCAACTTGCCACAATATGCCCCTTTTTCCTACAGTAGAAGCACATCACATCATCTTTTCCCTTCAACTCGTCCTTCTCAGTCTTAACCTCAAGCTCAGAGGGACCAGCACTTCTGGCAAACTCAGATCCCACAGCCATACCTCTAGTATTATCCCTCCCAGTACCATTTAAGCTCTCAACAGGCTTATTACTGAAAGGGCGATCGAAAAAAACGGCCTTATGAGCGAGAACATATTCATCCACTAAGACTAAGCCTTAAAAATGTCTGAAACCTTTTTCTCATTCAAATATGTTGACACCCTCTCTGGGAGACAGTTTTTTAAGTCCTCCATTAACACTAACTGTCTAAGCTGGGCAAAATCTTTAACCTTATGAGACGTACACCAGCGATCAAAAAGAGCCTCTTTTTCTCGAGCAAATTCAACATAAGTCTGATGCCCCTGCTTCTTCAGCCAACAAAACTTTTGACGGTACAGCTCATATGCTCCGAGCACAGCAGCTTTTACTTTGTCAAAATCAAGACCATCTTCTGCCGGAAGTGATGAGTAAACTGACTGTGCTTTACCACTCAAAACACATTGCAACAACAACGTCCACACACCTTTCGGCCACTTCAATCTAGATGCCACCCGCTGAAACGAGATGAAATATTTATCAACGTCCTTCTCATTAAAAGGAGGAACCAAGCGGATGTTTTTACTCACATCAAAATCAGTGGATCTACCAGCAACTGGAGAAGTAACACTAAGCTCTAACTCACGCATGCGGATCGTAGTTTGCTGTTCAAGCTTTTTAGTTTCAAGATCATTCATGTAGTGCAACTCTTTCTCTCTCAAATCCAAACATTTCATCTCAACTTCTAGCTCCTTAAGTCTTATTGTCTCATCAAAAGACATCCCTTTTGAAGAACTCCGTAACTGGGGCAAAATATCTTTATCCACTAGGGCATCATACAACTCTGCCTTAATAGTTTGCTTCTTAGCTTGCTTCGAAATAGCTACTTCATAATGATCAGCAATTAACACCAGATTAGCCTTAGTACACCGATCAAACACATTCTGGGAAGGAGACTCAAGAAACTCAGCCAACTTAAACTCCATTTTACCAGCACCAACACAACTCGGCCTACAGCACAAAACACTGCCACACTGAACGGCCTCAACACAAAACACTGCCACACTGAACGGCCTCAACACAAATGCAACTCTTGACTCACAAATTACTGCACCCACAGTACAGCCACAAGTCGACCTCAAAGCCGACAAAACTGTCAACAAAGTTACCACAAACATCCAGATTAACACAGGCCTACTGCCATCAAAACTAGATGTCACAAAATCACCTTGAAAACCTTAAATTTTCAACTAGTTAGGACGAGCCCCCAAATTATGTTACAACCCCGAAGAAAGCCCGTATACGAGGTCGAACATAACAAGAATCAAGAGTTTCACAAGATATACAAGATTTTATTTTTAGGAGCAACACAGATATAGACCAATAAATAACAAAAAGAGCTAAGCTAAGTAAAAACCTCAAATTAACCCCTAAAGTTTTACCCCTAACTAATGAACTGGTGAGCCGGCAAAAAGTAACAAAAGAGGGGAAGCCACCTCAGCCCGGCTCTTATAGAGCCGGTGGAACTAGGTGCTTCCGCCTTCCCCTGAACAACATAATCCCAACTAAACCCTGAGAAACAGAAACAAAACCCAGCCAGGCCAGAGTGGAAGAGAGACCCGATCCAAATCCCATCCCCCTCTTTATTGACTTCAATCAAGCAGGAGCTGCCACACCTGGAGAAAAGGACACAGACCAAGATTAGGCATGACAGAGGGCAATCTGATTAGTTTGACAGGCTGCTATGCCAAACCTTTTTTTGTCACTTTGGTAGTGCAATCACACACAGACTGTATGATCTACTATGTTGTGTAGTTTTTTGTTGCTTAGGGTATACATTAGTTCACGTGGCATTATTCAGTGAATATTCTGTTTGTATGGCTCACAATATGAATAAATCATAAAACCTCAGTCCACATTACAAGGATAACCACTACCATACTGTGTGTTCTGGGGCAGTGGTTTTCAAAGTGGGGTCTGGGGACCCTCAGGGGTATTTAAGGGGGTTCTAGTGGGTCCCCAGCAAAGAGGGGAATAATTTATTTTCACTAAAATTCCACCCATAAGTAACACGATGACTGACTATTTTGGTCATGGGTTTCATAGACTTTCTCTAATAAAACATCTTGAAGCAAAAAACCAGATCACCAAAAAAAAAATCAGATGTGCGACCCAGGGACAAAGTTTTATCAAATGGGGGTCCGTGGTCCAATTTGTGTAGTAAAACACTATAATCCAACAGTTTTGTAATCCAGATGATGAGGCTACGAAGCCAGCCATAGGCCTGTACTACGAAGCGAGTTCAACATACCCAGGGTATCTTCTCGTTATCTGGCTTCACTTAACCTAACAAACGAGATCTCGCTAAACTGTACTACGAAGCTGGTTATCAACTCGGTAAGTCAAACCAGGGTTTCTCTGTCTGGATATGAGCTCGTTCACATGAATGAGGAGGTGTTTGCAGCATCTGACCAATCACAGACATGAACAAGACTACTGACAGACAGGCAGAGAGACACATTTAACAAAGGAAGTGCATAAGAAGAATATAAGAATC
This sequence comes from Helicolenus hilgendorfi, assembly GCA_916700815.1. Lineage (NCBI taxonomy): Eukaryota > Metazoa > Chordata > Actinopteri > Perciformes > Sebastidae > Helicolenus > Helicolenus hilgendorfi. The sequence continues at coordinate 740 of CAKALG010000571.1, read as the reverse complement.
TGAGTTGAAAAAGTAGGCTTTCGAACTGGGAACTTTGAGAACATTAACTTTGTTATGCCTATATTCTACTCCATCCAAGTTAAAAACGGACAAGACGGCGGATTAAGTACTATATTATTTTTTTTTCTTTGTATTTTTTTCCACTGCGGAGTGACTGGATTTGCGGTGTAGCCCATTGTCCGCATTTAATATTTTTCTGAGAGGGACTCTCGGCTGCTGGCCATTTGCCATGCATTTCCCCAATACTATGGGTAATTTTTCCTCTTTCTTTTTCCCTTTTTTTATTTTTTATTTTTTATTCTTTATTTTTCTGTGGGGTGAGGGTTTGGGGGTATGCGTGTGTCTGCGAGTGTGGATGTTTTGCGGGGAGAGGTGTGCTGTTTGGCATTTCAGCTCACTATATAAATTTGTCTGCATAGTTACTACTTTGTTTTATTTTATATCATCAGTGCCACGTATCAAAGGTTTGAATGGTCATTTGATTTCTGATTATCTGACTTGTTTGTAAGTATGTCCCCAATTCTAAATGATAAAATCACACTAACCTTGTGGAATGTTAGGGGTCTTGGAACTGATGTTAAATGCGGGAAGGTTTTTTCTCACTTGAATTCACTGAAAGCTGATATATTATTTCTACAAGAGACTCATACTACTAAAGTTACTGAATATAAATTAAAACCTAATTGGATCTCACAGGTGTACCAAGCACCCTTTACATCTCGAGCAAGGGGCGTAGCTAT
>CAKALG010000570.1:0-14811 GCA_916700815.1 Helicolenus hilgendorfi | reverse complement strand
TATTTGACACAAACTGCTCTTTCAGGGTATTTTCTTAGTTTATCCCCAAACTCAAAAACACAAAAAATCCTTTCACAATCTCTCTCTACTGTGACAGGACCTTCAGGAGTCTACAGAAATCATGATGAACAAGGCTACCAGCAAGGCTGCAGAGATTCTGAACATTTCTTTTTTAGCTCGAGATTAGGCGAGAAAAATGATAGTGATGTGTTAACTCAGCGCACATGTCTGAAAAACTGACAAGAAGTGATAAGAACTCATTCCTAAATCTTTCCTTCTTCCCAATGCACCACGGTTAAGCTGCATAATTCATAAATAATCCTCAATCAAATGTCAGGCAGATTGCTTTTATCCTGGGTCAGCGCTTTGAGATCTCTACAACAGTGGGGAGTAAATACAAATCTGGCAAACATCATAACCCCCATCTCCCTGATATGTTCAGAGAAAACAGTTTGGCCAAACAGAAGAGAGGCTCAGACACGAAGCCTAAACAGACTGGAATGTGAGGCGCACACGTTTTGCACCATTAACCTCCATCTCAATGCCGGCGCCGGGGAACGCAGCTTTTGGATTGCCATTCAACACATTACAGTTATTGTGTATCAATTCCGACCTTCATTACGCCACCGAGTGCCGAGATCTCAATGGTAGTTTAATACAGTCATTCAAGTGAGGTAAATACTGTGCAATCAGCGGGCTGTCATCGCGGTTGGTCTTACTCTCCTGTTGGGCAGAATAACATGTTTAATAAATGTGGTAATTTCCACAAATTGTCATAAGAAATGTAAATGAAGGCTGGATATAATGAGCGCTCCCAGCAGACCTTCTGATTAATAAGAAGAAAAATAACCTTTTGTGATTGAATTCGGCTCTGACCCACTGTGTTCGTGATCAAACATTGAGCTACACTACAGGGTGGTGAACTTACTCGGTCATTTCAAATCTAGGTTTCGCTCTCCCGTTTGACTAAATACCATACATTAAAATGATGAACTCTGATATAAACCTGCAGGGCTTGTTTCAGTCATTAGTGTAGGAGTTCTGACTCATCTCTTCGCTGCCTTTCCTGCCCTCTTTCTGGTTTCCTCCGACAGAGCATCAAAAATAAGTGGAGCACCAAAGTCAGAACAGTGCACTCAGCAAACCTCTCTCTCTTCAAATGTTAGTATTCCCATTCCCCCCCTCTTCCCCTCCCATGCTGCTATTCCCCGCATATCCGAGCATACTCAGCTAATGGAGCAGTGAGAGATGCTCTTGAAAAAAGAGGTTGAAAATGGACAGGCTCTCCAGCACAATACAGCAACTCACAAATAGAATAGTCCACTACATGCAGCACTCTCGGAGATGTGAAAGCTTCCTTTGAGTACAGTCTGCACTAACATCATGGCCGCGGGCCCATAAAGGTGCTGTTTTATAAATGTGATTAGAAACTACTGTCATAATGGGGATAATTCATCTGGATCACCACAGTGAGACAGGTCCCTAATCAGCCTTTATGTGTAATTGAGATGAATCATTTCCTGCAGCGAGAGCCTGTGCCTGGGTCCAACCAAAATGGTAATAATTCTTGACCTTAAGAGTCCAACTGAACAGCGTCTATTAATTATGCTCCATATGGAACAATAGTTGTCATTATCCATTTATCTATGTTGGAATGAGTCAACCTGGATGATGGTTAGGGGTGAGAATCACCGGAGGATCCACGATACGATATCATCACGATACTTTAGTCACGGTACAATCTTATTGCGATTTTAACATTTTGCGATAAGATATATTGAGATTTATTACCTTTTTTCAACTGCAAATTATGCAGTTTGTCAACATCTGTTATATCTAATAAGATACAGTTTTCACTCTGTTCATCTCAGAGTTTTCATTCACATATCTTGAGGTCAGTCAATGACCATGCCAGTTTTTCCTCAGCCAAAATTTAGCGTAAGTTTGGACCGTTATTTAGCCTCCTTCACAACAAGCTAACATGACATGGTTGGTACCAATCGATCCCTTAGGTTTTCTAGTTTCATATGATACCAGTATCTTCTTCTAGCTTTAAGACTGAGCCCGCAACAGCCTCTGAAAGACAGTATAGCTGTCAGGCCTATCGGCGGGCTGTTGCATTGTTAATAGGTTAATATTTGTTATCTGTTTATTATAATATATGATAAACAGGGCTGTCAAAGTTAACGCGATATTAATGTGTTAACACATATTCGTTTTAACACCACACATTTCTTTGAGGCAATTTAACATTTTAAAACTAGAGTGAAGATACTGGTATCACATGAAACTAGAAAACCTCAAGAATCGATTGGTACCAACCATGTCATGCTAGCTTGTCGCGAAGGAGGCCAAATAACGCTCCAAACTTACTTTAAATTTTGGCGAGGAAAAACTGGCATGGCCATTTTTAAAGGGGTCCCTTGACCTCTGACCTCAAGATATGTGAATAAAAATGGGTTCTATGGGTACCCACCAGTCTCCCCTTTACATACATGCCCACTTTATAATAATCACATGCAGTTTTAGGCAAGTCATAGTCAAGTCAGCACACTGACATACTGACAGCTGTTGTTGCCTGTTGGGCTGCAGTTTGCCATGTTATGATTTGAGAATATTTTGTATGCTAAATGCAGTACCTGTGAGGGTTTCTGTGCAATATTTGTCATTGTTTTGTGTTGTTAATTGATTTCCAATTATAAATATATACATACATTTGCATACAGCAGCATATTTGCCCTCTCCCATGTTGATAAGAGTATTAAATACTTGACAAATCTCCCTTTAAGGTACATTTTGAACAGATAAAAAATGTGTGATTAATTTGCGATTAATCGCAATTGATTATTAACAATCATGCGTTTAATTTTAATCCTCTAGAATAGCTCAAAAACAGCTTTAAATGTATGTTTGAGTGATCCTCCTGTCAAACTCTGGTTCATCTGAGTCATTTAGGATCCTCCCCGTCTAACCCGTACAGTACAGCGCCTCTGGTTAAGCTATGGTTATTTTTCGGCCTGTGGTGGTTTAGGAACAATTTCAGGCTATTTATTCCACTCCAGCGCTCGAGGTCATGGCTCAGAAGAGACGAGTACAGTGTACAGTCATGCTGAATGTATGAGCTAATGGGGCTCTCAAGATAGCTATACATGAGCCTAGTATGCTTCAGTTTTCCACTTCACCTCATTTCGCCCACAGTTCTGATCAGTCATTCTGTACGGTCGACGCCGATACAGCCGAGGAAAAGTCTGCCCAGGGCACTGCGCCGGCAAACAGTACCGCCTTAGGCATTTGTCTAACTGTCGACCTTGTTTTTCTGCAGTCATTTAGATATTCAGGTTTAATTAAGGTACCTCTGTCATTAACACAGGATTTCATTTCCTAAGCTCTCAATCTTGCACCGCTCCCTGCTTCTCTCAGACTCTGGCATCCACTCCAAAACACAAACACTCTCCCACCCAACTGCCACTGAAGAAACGCCGTCACAGTTCCCTGGCCAAACTTTTATTTAGTATTCATCATAACCAAGACACCTGCTCGGTTGTTTTTCTTTCCCTGGAAACTCTGGGGAAATGATATCTGTTGGATTGGAGCCACATGTTAGGGTTGATGAAACTGCCGAAGAGGAAAAGCAGGATCTACAATCTCTTGACATGAATCATCAATATAAAATATGGTGTCCCTTCAGAGATATGAGAGAGAGATACAGATGCAAATAAATATCAGCTGCTAGCGCTTGTCATTTTGTGACAAGTTATTCATAACTGAGCACATGCATCAACATATACAAATGCTTGTGATTGCAAGTATTTTATAAAACGCAGCTGCTGCGTGAGATAATCATAAATACATTTTCTCCTCTTGTGCCCCAGTGTAACATCTCTAATGTCCTGGGACTCCTAATGACATGCAACACTGGCTTTATTCACAAGATGGTGCAATAACTGCACTCACTTACCCACTTACTGACTCACTTATCCCAACCCAAACCTCTCGGTGAGTGCAACAGTGAAACAATATTTGCCTCTCAACCGTGTAACATTTATGAGCATGGGGATTCGTGTTTTTCATGCTACATAAATCATCCAAGTAAACAAGTCTGATTAGTGTTTTTGCTCAGGCGAAAGAGCTTGTTTTGAGTCAAAAGCAGATCTCACAGTCCATTAGACTAAGCTGGATCTAAAGTCGGAGCCCAAGGAAGTTTGGCAGATGCAGAGGTTTAGACTGCACACCTAAACACGCCCAGTTTAATTCGGCCTATAATCACAGCCCCTCTCAAAAGGCTGAGTTAAAGAAGGAGATAATGCAGCGGTTGAACAAAAGGCCGGCAGATCGAACAGGAACTGGAGAGCTCAGACCACTGATCCTGTCCTTGACCGACTCTGATCAAAGTCACAGCTTTTACTGGACACAATCTGCCCACATTTCTGCAGAGTGTATCTGCAGGGGACTGGTACAGTTGATGATTCATTTCATTAATTAGAATACAGGTGGTGACATTTCTGGTAGTATAAACTAGCTGTCTTGTGTTTATTGTATTGTGGAACAAAAATGCCACAAGCTCATTTAGCCACCCACACAAATACATACACATACACATACACACATCCTTGCAGCATCATCATAGAAAAGAGACACTTCAGTTATGAAAGCTACAAACCCTCACAAGACAAAGCACCTTTAGGGATGCACCGATACTATGGCTGGGACAATTCACCTATCTCCTAATTAGGGCTGTCAAACTTAACGTGATAATAACGCATTAACGTTTTAACGCCACTAATTTCTTTAACGATCGATCTTTCGGAGGTTGTAGCGGGCTCAGTTTTACAGCTAGAGTGAAGATACTGGCATCATATGAAATTAAAAAACCTAAAGAATACATTGGTACCAACCATGTCATACTAGCATGTCGCGAGGTTAAACGAGTTAATGCAAATTTGTTTTTAATGCCACTAATTTCTTTGACGCATTAACACAACTTGTGATTTTGCTTGTCGTGAAGGAGGCTAAATAATGCTTCGAACTTGTGCTAAATTTTGGCGAGGAAAAACTGGCATATTTTTTTATGCTAAATGCTAATTGCAGTACCTGTGAGGGTTTCTGGACAACATTTGTCATTGTTTTGTGTTGTTAATTGATTTCCAATAATAAATATATACATACATTTGCATAAACCAAGCATATTTCCCTACTCCCATGTTAACAAAACTATTTATTACTTGACAAATCTCCCTTTAAGGTAAATTTTGAACAGATAAAAAAATTGATAATTTGCGATTAAATATTTGAATTGATTGACAGCCCTAATTTAATGGACACATTTTGTTTTACAAAGTTGGGAAAGCAATGTTTAAGTCGAGCCTGATGTCGCCTTACACAGAGACATACAGCTTATTAATTAAACATTGGTTTTGGATCTGTACTTGGTATCGGTCGATACCCAAAGCCCAGGTATCGCTATCAAGACTGAAAAAGTCGGATTGGTGCATCCCTATTTATTACTCGATAGTATAACGATTCCAGTATTTAGTACATTGACAGATCATTTCTTCACTAGACATCCTGTTACATCTCTCATGAGTCTCTCTCTGTGCCTTCAGGCTCATCTATTACCTACTGTTGTTGCAACTCCTACTGTTCGCCAATGGAGGTCGATAAAGATTAAAGATGATTCGATGTGCCTTTAATACCAGGTTATTAAGAGTGAGAGAGTAGAGGACCACTGTAATCCCCGTCTGCAGATCAAAGACAGGCCACATATCTGGCCCCGTATTACCCGAGTGGCTGGATGCCACCTCTCCAGATGTTTGGCATGTGGACTCCAGGTCTGCCAAATGGGAATCATGAGCTCACAGGACGCCTTCCAGGAAGCATCTGAGGCGCCCAAACTTCAAGGACAAGCCTGCGGTCAAAATGTTTTAAACATTTTTGCTCATTTTTTCCATAATAATCTATCAATCCTTTTATGTTTGCGGTTCAATGTCCATTTTGAGGTTTCATAAAACATTCTTCAAAAGATCCATTTCACACCTTGCTAACAAGGTTATTGCATTTGATTCAGACACCTTTAGAAGTTGATGACACAGCTGCCTCACTTTTAAATTTTAATTTTCCACTAACATAACAGGCACTTTTGATATCCGGCATCAGAGGCCACACAGCTCAGAGTGGATTAGAAAGAGTTGATGTTGGGCTCTGCATATCCCACAGTCGTGACAATCCCCGGCCTGTTGCCTGGGCTCTGACTGTCAGTTAAAGAACTTGCTTGTGATAGGGCCTCAAAACATTGGACGGCTTCCTGTGGTTACAGCCCTGACTGTCAATGTGCATTTGATCTCCTCCGAGTTTACTCACACTGAAGCCGTTTGTTGTTATTTACAGCCAAAGCCTCAGAGTGAGTCTGAGCCATTGTACACTCGGCCGAGCTGTGGTGGAGGTCGAGTTGATCGTTGCCATTATGTTAACCATTATACCCACTGTGTCGCAACAAGAACAGACACAAAGACCGGCAAAGGCTACATATAACCACGCATACAATGGTCACAAGGCCATTTTGTCACGTGATGGACATCAACTGTTGTGTAGCAACGTGACTGCAGTCCAAATCAAAGAGAGAAGGAGTTAAATGCATGTACATGTCTGTAATGTCTAATAGAATAAATTGTGAAACCTTGGGATTAGGGCTGCACAATTAAAAAAAATCGCAATATGGCCAATTATATATAGTCATAGTATTTGTTAAAATTGTTATATTTGTTAAAGGTGAAATGTGTCAAAATTTTTAATTAAATACCATGGTGCTGCAGAGATGTATTGGCCTACACATCATATTCTACAGACTTCAGAAAACATCTTTGTTTGGTACAGATCCCTGCAAAAATCACACCGTAAATATTTCAATATTTTTCGATGAAAATGAGAATAATGATGTAAAAATGATAATTTCCTCTAATATTGAAAATCATTTCGCAATTGCAATATCAGTCAAAATTAGATATTTTTTTCAAAATTGTGCTGCCCTACTCGGGATTTCAGTCGGTCAGTCAGTTTCAAATCAAGACAAATAAATATATCTCTACAACTAGTGGATGGTTTGCTATGAGATTCTGTACAAACATCCATGGTGTCCAAAGGATGAACCCTGATGGCTTTGTTGACCCCCTGACCTCCATTCTAGTGCCACCATGAGGTTGACATTTGTTTTTGTTTCAGTGAAATGTCTTGGCAACGACTGAATGGATTGCAATGAAATTTGGTGCCCAGAGAATTAATTCTAATGACTCTGGTGATTGCCAACACTTTGATTTATGTCCAAATACCGTCAAACTTAATGACCTTCCCATCAGCTTTGTTTGTGCTAATAAGCAAATATTAGCATAACAAGCTGAACAAAGATCACTCCAGTGGTAAACATTGACGGAAACACTGATGACGATTAAACGGTACAGAAATGACAACCAGTACCATAAATATTCTAGATACTTTATGCCTAAATATTAAGGAAAAATAAAGTCAGCATTTCTTGACATCTTTTCTCATCTAACACCTGATGTGATTTAACATCTCCCAAGTGACTCAACATGATTTCTGCTTGCACCATCCTCACACTACGATATGTAATACTGCTACACACATCACTTTGCACCTTCATGCTCACAACATGATAAACCCCTCTGATCCTATGTTGCCGAAGTACGGTCGACCTGAGAGCTCAACACACAAATGAATAAAACACATGCAAATAGACACAACACGACAAATGAAGAAGCATCTTCACCAATTTGACAACACATGCACAGAATTTAGGAAAAAGCGTTGCAAGAAGCTCACAAGACGACGACTCCAGGCGAGTTATTGATGTCGGCTCTCCGTCATTGTGATCGGTAAAAAGGCTAACACTAGGTTAATAACGGATATCTGCAATAATATCTGAATCAATGTTAAAATAAGCCAAAACAACGTACATTTCAGCTCATCTTCCAACACCACTGACGGATAGCCAACTTTAATAACTTCATAATCCACAAACGGCAACAAAAAGAATGTCTCAGCCGTGTGCATTACTTTTTAGTGTCCCCTGGAAAAAGTTTCCGTTTAGCAGATTTTGCTTTAACTACTATCATTATTTTATCAATATATTACTGAACACATGTAACTAGTGCTGTAGCTATTAATGAAGTGAGAACATAAAACCCAATGAAAAAAGGCCTAAAATTAAATTAAAGCAACGCTGCATCTTCGAACAGTAAATTAAAAGGCTTGAAGTGTGTTACGACTTGTGTAATGCTTTCCCTCTTACGTTAGACACCCACTTGGTGTTATGATCCGTGAATCCTGTTTTCTTTACGTTTTAATATTTGTAGAAATAGGAAAAATCAAAGCTGTTTTTTTTTTCAAAGAGTGAAAACTGCCAGCTAACAGTTATATATATATAGATTTTTTTACCATTTCTAAGTCAACAGATAAGTATTTTTCTGTCAATATAAACAGATTTGATCTGTCATCTGTAATGCAGGTGGAAGTATTTATGCAATATTTCTATCTACGAGATAAGACCTTAATATATTTATTTTCCTTCTATGAGTCACAGGTGAACAAGGCTTCAACATTTATAATATGAAAATATCAAGCGCATGCATTTTTTAACACACATTTGCTCCACGCGGATGAATCTGTGTCAAATCAATTTCAAAGGTGGCACCCTCGACTTTGACCTTGTCCCGAGCCGCTCAGATTGTCACCGACTTCCATTAATACGACTCAGAGCAATTTCATTGCATGCGACGGACACAAAGCCAACCTCGATGCTTCCAGCGACGAGCACTTTTGCAGGCAGGAGCGAGGTGATATAATGCAAACGCTTTACATATCCATCATATCTGGCAATCGGTGCATTGCAAATAATCATCAGGCTATTTGAATTTAAATGCTTTAATAGATTTTAGGGTTATGAGTGAAGACATACAATTAATTCATCGTTTACATTTTGATATGCAGGATTATTCCTCATGCTGCAAGGTCATTTGTACCCTTCCAGACACACACACACACACATACATACACACACACAGATTCAACTCCACTACCTGAAGGTGGAGAGCAGCTGCAGTGAGTTTCTGCTCGTATTCAGCCTCCGGAGCACTCGTTGTATAAGTCAGACTCCAGTCAGGCACTACAGACGCATGACTTATTATAAAAAACAACAAAGCTGTAAACCAAGATGAAGAATTGTGACTTCTGCAACTCTTCTCGAGATCTATAATTCACTTTGACAGATGTCAGAAACGGAGCATGTTTATTTTAGCCGCGCCGCGACAACAGGCTGCAAAATATACCTCTGAAAACATCACAGACCTTAACATCCTGCAGTCTGTGAATTCTGCGCTCCGCATGATTTATCATTAGCGAGCGTTGACACCATTGAGATGACTAAATTATGATAACAAAGCCCCATGCATCAGAGACTCTTCACTGTGACGAAAGAGGGAAGGCCCGGCCGACTCTACTCTCTCTATGCGTGTCTGCACCCCTTCACAGAGTCTATAGACATTTTAAACATGAGCAGCTGACTGCAAGTGAATGACAGTAAGTGCAACACAGAAGAGCAAGCCTACTGTTTGCACCCAGACACCCCTCAGGATAATCACATTGGTTGTCATCATAGCTTGAACAGTAAGTCGAGACTTCTTTTCTAAACTGGCTGTGGCAACATTTCACACACGAAAAACAGTCAAGAGTAGAGTTTTTCCTCCTAAAAGAAACAGAAAAAGAAAGCAGTGTTCCAGTGAAATGAAATGAGTGTGGCCTTTGACTCGGTGGCTTGGTCTGATAAAATTCTGTTCGCTGTCTTTCAGCTCCAGCAAACAGTGGCAAACAGAATGTCGCTAACTGATCGGTACGGCAGTCAATACATCAGCGTGTGCATTGGGATGAAGAAATCAATGTCAGTGCATTCCCATGCCTCCTCCATCTCTGCCAGCCAGCCCTCATACAGGGATGGAAAGCCATCAACTGAACCTACCCAAAGGGGATAGCGCACACCCGATATTGATGTTTGAAGGGTTGCCTTGGTGCCAAGAAAGGCCCTTGTAAAAGCCACGGTAAAGGATTACCCAAGCAAGCATGTCCTCCTTCAGCGCAGCCGAGAACACTAGTTTCCACCCTTGGTACCGTTTTGAAGGGTCATTTTTAAACACAGCACGGGATGAAACAAACAACAAGGGAAGCTAGGAGGAACCATCCATCACTCCTACTTGGCTCTACCCTGCTGTTTGTTGAGCTGGAGATAAAGCTGGCCCTTATCTTCAATTAAGCTTGATCAAACATTGTTAAGGCCCAATCTGTAATGCTAAACAAAACAAAAAAAGGGGCTCTCCCGGGACACGGCACATTTTTTTATATTGTCAAATTGAGTGATAGAAAATTACAAGTTTATTAAGCTGTGATGATGGTTATAATGGTGATGCAACAGTCTGCAGCATGGTATCTATCATACTGATAAAAAGTGTACTTAAGGATATTAATGCTGTGAAGCTACAGTCACTGCTGCAACAAGCTCAATTGCACATGTGGGTCAATACAGTTTCCTTTTGCCTTACCTTTCCTTATTTATGTAAATCTACATCTATAAATTCAAATATGTAAACCAATTCACTAATTGTATGATTGTCCATAGTTAATTGTGATTAATTACAAATTAATCACACATTTTTTATCTCTTAAAAATGTACGTTAAAGGGAGATTTTTTCAAGTATTTAGTACTCTAATCAACATGGGAGTGGGCAAATATGCTTGCTTTATGCAAATGTATGTATATATTTATTACTGGAAATCAATTAATAACACAAAACAATCACAACTATTGTCCAGAAACTGCATTTAGCATAAAAAATATGCTCAAATCATAACATGGCAGCCCAACAGGCAACAACAGCTGTCAGAGTGTCAGTGTGCTGACTTGACTATGACTTGCCCCAAACTGCATGTGATTATCATAAAGTGGACATGTCTGTGAAGGTCAGAGTCGTAGGTACCCATAGTACCCATTTTGACCCCTTTGAAAATGGCCATACCAGTTTTTCCTTGCCAATATTTAGCGGAGGTTTGGAGCATTTCTTAGCCTCCTTCACGACACACAAAATCACAAGTTATGTTAATGTGTTAAAGAAATTAGTGGCATTAAAAAATTGATGTTTTCTAGATTAATATGATGTCAGTATTTCCACTCTAGCTTTAAAACTGAGCCTGCTACAACCTAAAACCACAAGTTGCGTTAATGCATTTTAAAATATAGATTCATTCAGATTAGATGGAGACAGAAGGATTCTAAAATGATAAAAAAAAGGTTTTCACTTTCTTTTCACTGTATTGACAAAACAGAAGGCAGAATATGTGCTGTACTTCTGTGTCAGCTGAGAGGTTTTGGTTGAGGTTTGGTGGTTGTTGCATGCAGTTTAGCAGATAAGATTGATGTGCCACTGCTCTGCCAAACAGACAATGTAATTAAAGTCATGCAACCATGGTCTGTACCATAACTGAGGCACTTGTAGCCACTTCTCTGGTCACTCTGTTGAGTACTGACAGATTCTAAATTGTTACCAGCCTGTTATATATCTGGGAATATATATCCGTTTACATCCGAACCTTAAAGTACACGTGAACCTATGTTTAATGCTTCGTTATTTTTATCAATTGTTTCGTGAGTCAGTTAATTTAATGTAAAAGGGTCAGGAGCAGTGGGACAGCCTCCGGGTCTGAGAAGTGAAGCCAATGAGAAAGTGTCTTAAACTTGCATTCTTTCTAATAGCCAGCAGGGGGCGACTCCTCTGGTTTCAAAAAGAAGTCTGATTGTATAGAAGTCTACGAGAAAATGATCCTACTTCTCACTTGAGTTATTACCTCAGTAAACATTGTAAACTTGAGTTCATGGTCTCAATCACTAGTTTCAAGTCTTCTTCAATACAGCATGATGTTCATTTAGTAGATGATGGTCCCATTTAGAGTCTAATAGACCAGAAAGCAGGGTATGCTTTCGGGGGTAGCTACCTTGTGATTGACAGGTCGCTACCACGGCATTGTCCGGTCTCATTCAGCGTTCACTTGTACTTAGCTCCACCCTCTTGCGTCTATTCTGGTTGCAAAAAAAACACGATGGCGACGGCCAAAAAACAAGATGGCGACTGCCAAAATGCCGAACCCGAGGCTTCAAAACGGCAGTCCACAAACCAATGGGTGACATCACGGTGACTACGTCTACTTCTTATATACAGTCTATGGTTCAGGAGGTTTTAGATTTTAAAATTTGTGGTACATATTTCTTTCCAATACATCAGTATATCTACAAAACCAGACTCATTAAAACCAGTAGTGGAGTAACACTGTGGGGGGAACATGGTAACACAGTAATGCAACAGGCTTGAACGCCATGTTGGCACGCATAGATCGCAGATGTGACATACTGTGGGAGCAAAGAAAGGGAGTCTAAAATGTTGTTGTTGGTCGTAAAACTGGGCCAGTAATGTTACGTTTACAATGAACTGCAGTTGGCTCCATTTACATCATATAACATGGTGTCAGAATTGAAGAGTATGGCGCAGTTTCAGCCTCCACTGAGTTCGAGTCTGCAAGGCAATCTAGCCGAAAAATTGGAGCAAATGGATTCAGAGGAGGTGATCTGAAGAGGAAGTTTCAGGATTACTGTGAGTTCAGAATAAACTTCACTTATATACACGTAGCCCAGAAACCAGCAGAACCCATTGACGCCACGGACTTATAAATAAAGCAAAAGATTGTGAATTTGGACAGCTGCTTGATTCCCTGCTACGTGACAGAATAATATCTGTTTTAACGGCCAGGCTGAGAGGCAGACTGTTAAGAGAAGCACATTAGAAAAAGCAATCGATAGCCGTCTTGCACGTGAAATTACATCCAGCCAAGTCAAAGCACTGACAGAAGAAGTGGAAGTCAACAGAATAATAACAGTCAAGCCAAAAGACAACAAAGTCAAAGCATACGCAGTAAATCTTGAACAAAAACTTGCAGTAGACGTTGCTTCAAACAAGGAACAAAAAACACGTCCTGCCACTGGACAGACATGTAAATCATGCCACAAGATGAATCATTTTGCAGAGATGTGTAGATCACAGGGTCAGCTCCAGCATGGAAAGAAAGTGCATGAAATTGGGCAGTGAGAGTGAAAATGACATGTTCATAGGGACATTTAAAGAGGAGCATGAAAACACCGGGGTGATGGAGTCTGCAGAGACAGAATCTCAGGAAGAAAAATGCTTGAGAATAAAAGGGCACATTTTGGACTAGACGCAGGTGCAGACTGCAATGTCAGTTAAAACATTCAATGCAATGGATGTTAAGAGGCAGGTTCAAGTACAAGCAAACCTGTTGCCTCCTCTGGTCATAAGATAGCACCACTGGGCAAGAGAGCACCAATGTGGGAGTTCAAGCAGTGAAAAGAGTGCATGATGTTGAAAAGGACATTGTTAAAGACTATGATGATGTCTTCAATGGTGAGCACCACATACAGATTGACCACACTGTTAGACACTATACATATGCTCACTGTTGGGGAAGTATATGCAAAATGAAAAGTACTTCTCTGTGCTAATCAGGCCTTCTGGGAAATACAATTTGATGATGAAAGCTCAAAGCTGTGTATCTTTAATAACCCCAAAGGAAGACAGAATCCTGCGATTGCTGTTTGGGATTTCGTCGGCAGCTGAGGTGTTTCAGTCGGTCATCGCACAGATCGGAGTTTGATCAGAGTTTGCGAGTGATTGACAGCTGCCTAAATTGAATGAACAGCCAATAGGAACGCTCTCTTTCTGAAATGACCTGTGATTAGATTAGATTTTTTGAAGCCTGACAACAGAGCCATGAGAAGGTGCAGAAGTCTCTCAGAGCACTTGAATTACAATATGCTGAAAGGTTATTATGGAATTTTTGCCCAACGATGCCAAAAACGTTGATGTTGATGTTTACAATGCATGTTATTCCTGATGTCGTCATCTTAGATAATGGTCCTCAGTTTTCCAGTGTTGAATTCAAAGACTTTGCAGAAAGTTTGCCCTGCCCAGAACTGTATAGACTATTAAAAATAATGTAATAACGGCGACCACTACATTGCACTGTTGGGAGAATCGTAATGCACCGCTGGAGTTTAGGGTTATCACTGGTGCAGTTTCTGATAGGACGTCGGCTGAAAGGAAAACGGCCTCAGCCTCTCGCTACGCAGGCAGCTCAATGAAAAGCAGGAGAAACAAAAAACTCCACTACGACAGGCAAAACAAGACAACTACCTGATCTGCAAGCTGGAGAAAATGTCAGGATACAAAGAGGTGAGATACGGAAGCCAGGTGTGGTCGCGCACAATGTGTGAAGAGGAAAGAAAAGAAAGGGGCACGTGCAGATCGTAGATGTGACGTCACGCGGAAGCAAAGACAGGGAGCTCAAAATGTTGCTGCTGCAAAGCGTGGCGGGTAAAGTTATGTTCACAATGAACCGCAGTTATCTGGCTCCATTTATCTGACAACAGGAAATTACTGATTGGGATCACTAGTTGTAATTGTGAAAACAAAGCCTTGATTAAATCCGTGTGTTGTAAACACTGCCAGCAAATGTTGTTCATCCATAGGAAATGACAAATAACATGACACACACACAAAGCTGACAGCAGGGCTGCCCGAACACTGCCACAATAGATATTGTAGAAATACATAATTTGTGACACTGTTAATCTGGCAGTATTTATATATATCATATTATTATACATTATATATATATATTACACTTTT